>JAODTR010070211.1:0-15833 GCA_025399935.1 Amblyopsis rosae | reverse complement strand
GGCACGCGTGCCTTGGGTTGCCGACCCCTGGTATATATTATACTTGCCTATTGTTTTGCCGACTGTGGTGGTCAGTAGAGTTTAGCATCACCAAGAGAATATCTGGTGGTAGCCTACTGCATATTGTATGATAGGTCTAGATAGCTTCTAGCCAAGCTAAGCATGTGCATCTAATCATCACTATATCTAAGCATGCGCATCTAATCCTCTACCTCCCCCCACCCCACCCAAGGACTGGCAGCTGGGGTAGGTTTTGGCTTGGCCCTCCCATGTCGCGCTGCCAGCTCAGTACCAGAGCTGGCAAGCTACAGATGATGGCAGGCGGTGACAGTTGGCTACGTGAACCGGGACAGCTGAGTGTATTGACACCAGCAAACGGCTCCTAGCTCGCTAACAGGTTTCAGCTGTGTACTGTAGTCCCCATGGCAAATATGCAATCTTTGTTATCTTTAGTTAGTTTGTGCGGCATCGATCGTTACACATCGCTGTATTATCTTCAAACGCAACAGACAGGGCCACTTCTAAAAGAAGAGAATGGAATCCCCCACTGACACAGGTCCTCCTCTAACCTTAGCTGCTCAACTGTCTTGACCATATGTAGTTTGACAGAGACCTTTCATTTTGGTTTAGGGACACGGTCTGTTTCCATGTGTCAGATGCTGACGTGGGTTGGTGTGTGTGTGGGAAGGGGGGAGCTCAGCCAGAGGCTATCTGATGTAGTGGGACTGGTTTTCATCAGAGAGATGACCAGGGTCAGGCAGCTGGCGCTGGTGCTGGTGGTGGTGGTGGGGCTGTGTCAGTTTGTTAGCACAGGTCTTGATGCTACTTTCCCTGTAGTTGTTGGTTTAGAAACTTAGAGCACAAGCCCCTCCCACACCCGATTGACATGTGCTCACTGTGGTCTCTGCCCCTCCCTCCTACAGCTGCTCAAACATCTCTAGGAAGCTTTTATTAAATGTAGTGAGAAAGTGGTTTTGGGGTTCTGGTGGCACTGTAATACACAGTATTCCTTTCAATCTGGGATCTTAGAGCTGTCATTCATCTTGCATTGTGCTGTGGTCTTTAGCCCAGTTCTCTTAAAGATGATTATTGGTATTTAGAAAAAAGTGTACAGATTAGTGTAAATAGGCTTCAATGTATTAAAATAATCTCAAATATGTTTTACTGTTATTTTATTACGTTTATCTTTTGTCTCATTTAGGCTACCACGTTTTTCATTAGTTTCCAAGTTTGCTGTCTGATAGTTTTCAGCTTCATGTGAACATGTACCTTTGTCACACCTCCCTCAAGTATCATGTGTTTTATAATCCATGTCATCTCTCTTTTGCTGTTTTCAGATAAATTCAACACCTATGTGACACTGAAGGTGCAGAATGTCAAAAGCACCACAATTACTGTGCGGGGAGACCAGCCTGGTTGGGAACAAGATTTCATGTTGTAAGACCTCATACTAAAATAATTACTGATACTGTCTATGTTATTGGAAAGTTCCTAGTTTCTAGATGGTTTTCTACTACATTGAAGGCAATGTATTAAAGATCATTCTTGAACACTTGCTAACTTCAAGATCAAATCAAAGCGAAGTCACACCCCACACATTTAAATGCATTCTGAGCTAAAGGCACTGTTGTTGTGAGCGGCCTTTACAACTTTGTTCTTATTTACGGAGCCAGGGCTGTGTATAAGTACTAGGGGTGTAACTGGTCACAAAATCCACGGACCGGTTCATATCGCAGTTTTATTATTATTTTTCATTTGAGCAGTATAATCTGGGAATTTTTTCTGGCCCTGATTACATTCTGTAGAATAGTCTTCTTTGTTCTATACTTTCTGCCACTAGATGGAACACTAGTACCATCTTCAGACAAACAAGAAAATGCTTGTTGTTGCCACCCAACAAGAAGCGTTTACTTGTTTACAAAGCAAAGAAAAAAAGAAAAAAGATGAGATCGGATTATCGGAACACCCTGCTGAGGGCAATTTTCCACTATATCCTTAACATAGAAATGGTAATTGTTTGCTGCTATATTCATGTTTAAAATAGACACCTTTTTAAAAATTTAGAATACAAAACAAAAACACTGCAAATTCATTCCTGTAAATTACAAAATGCAAGCAGACGAACGGAACAGTTTGGAACCACATGATGGCAAAACAGACAGTGGCCAGAGACTGAATTAAAAATAACCTGACAAGTTTTGCACAGTTTTCATACCTTGGCGGACATCATGGATATTTTATTGACACACGTTAGATAGGTTTCGTGAAAGAGACACCCACAAGAAAGGTGACTGCTGCATCATGCCTAACCCACCCACGAAAATGACACGGTATTTGCATTGATGTTTCTAAATGAAGTGTGATATTATTTCACATTGTTTCATTTGAATAAAGAAGCGAAGGCAATAGACTCTTTGCCATAATCCAACATCGTAGTGACGGGTTAATTCCATGAATGAGGACACATGCATTCTATAAATTGCTTGGTAGCCTATTGTGTTTTTACAACTATAAAAATGCTCAGTGGTTCTAATCTAGTGTTGAGCTAAATGTGAAATGAAAATTGTAGTTTAATTACAGTAGCAATGTATATGAAAGCTCAACAAACTGCATGTATCAGGTTTGGTGTGTGTCTGTGTGTGGACCGTGGTTTTGCATCCCGGAACCGCGACACCAAACCGTGGACGATCGCGGTTTCGGTTTCAGAACTGTTACACACCTAATAAGTACCATCTTATTTTTTTTCAGCACGCACAGAGCCTAATAGCTGAATGCTATCAGATATTTCTTTAATTTGACAAAATGTTATCACAATAACTGACTATACCTTATAATACACATTATGTTGTGCTCTTGTCAAAGACACACTGCTTTCTTTTCTGTTTTGATTATTAAGATATACATTATCAATAAAGAGCAGGGAAAGTAAAATAAGCATTTAAAACTAATCTTCACACCTTTTTTTTTATGAAGTTTCAATCTGCCAGCCCCGAATATCAACAGAACAATATCAATTTCAAAGTAGAATTTTTGCTGCTCAGCCTAGTGTATA
Organism: Amblyopsis rosae; assembly: GCA_025399935.1. Taxonomy (NCBI): domain Eukaryota; kingdom Metazoa; phylum Chordata; class Actinopteri; order Percopsiformes; family Amblyopsidae; genus Amblyopsis; species Amblyopsis rosae. The sequence goes on along the minus strand of JAODTR010070211.1, from coordinate 12,781 downwards.
CCATTTTCAGCTTGCTTTCAGCTTTTAGCTTGTCTGCTCTCATAGTTGAGGCCATACAAGTCTTTGTAGGAAATAATCATGTTCCACTGCTGTTAATATCCATCCTGCTAAATTCCACTTTAATTTCCTCGTCTCGCGCTCGCAGCGAAAGGTATCTATGGCTACGAGCAAGAGTATGCACATTGTTGCATGCGCATGGCTGTTAGTCTTTTGTCTTCATTGTGAGCTTGTTTGTTTTTCCAAACCTTCATCATTCTGCTGAACATTAATGAAGCACTCACCATATGCACAGTACCTGAGCACCACCTGCCATTGTGACTGTTATTTGTTGTAAGCCAGGAGCCATGTTAGCTGGGATATTGGCCAGCTACATTAAGGAATTTCAATTGTCCCAGATATTTGTTCTGGGGGAATCAACTGCTGACATTGTGCCCACTGCCACTAGTGATCTACTGGCACTAATGTGTTGTGTCTCTGGGATAGGCTTAATAAAAAAAACACTTTTTGCTACTTCCTGCAGTTATTTTCAATGACTACAATATATCTGTCATTTACTCAAGAAGAAGAAATTTATTTATTTAGCGCTTTTCTCAGACAAGAGTGCTTTAAACAACAAAGTGCATTTATAGATAAAACCAAAATAAGTAAATACAGTCAGTATCTGAATGGACACCGGAAGCAGCTAACGATTAACCTGAACAGAGAAAGGTATCGATGAGCAGTTCCAAGCGTCACCGTTTATATGGGGTGTGAATGCAGGCTTTGGAAAGCACCTTTATCTGCACCTGGCCTCTCAAATACCATGGTTACTCGGCCTCACCGCTCTTCTCCCATGTGTCTGCTCTCTTTGATTATCTGTTCTCTCATCTGGCTTTTGTTTGTCCCGTCGTGAGATGAGAATATGTAAATGATGTTGTCACATGCTTCCTTTTCAATATCGACGTTCCTTTTTATTACAGTCGTCAAGCTCTTGTGAATATATTGAATGGCAGAGTAGGGCGGGGAATTGTATGTGACAGCAGAAACATCTATAACAAAGTATCCTTTGTTTTAGATGTTCAGTTAGATGACAAACATGATCTTCATAAAATATTCTATTCATATTTCTTTTAACACCAAAACTTTCATATATCTATTTATAATCTGGGTAAAAAGTACTGATGTATGCTAATCTGCAAGCAAAATTTAACTTTCTCCCAGTGAGATCAACCAGCTGGACCTGGGCCTCATCGTGGAAGTGTGGAATAAAGGCCTCATCTGGGACACCTTGGTGGGCACGGCCTGGATCCCCCTGAAATGTATCAAGCAGTCGGAGGAGGTTAGTAAGTTTCCGTGTATGCGTGAGCGCTAATGTGCCTTAACAGTGCTGTGTGGCACCTAGTTAATTTGTCCATTGGCGCGTCAATCCCGATGTTCCACTTAACGGGACGCTGCCCAATTTGTGTCTGAATGGAACCTTTTCCACAGACGTGTCTTAGTGTGGTAAGCATGAGTAGTATAGTCAAAACAAACTATAGCGACGCAAACCATACATCATCAATGCACTGGATCTAGAAGCATCCCTCTCTACTCATCCCCCCGCAGCTCTCATAGACACACCGTTCTCTACGTATCCTCCTACAGACACCCACACTGTGCTTGAAGCATCAACAGTAAGCAGGAATCTGGCAGGGGGAAACCTCAGGGAGTCTGCCTCCGAACGTGAACTCTGCTTGTTAGCCGTAGAGTAGTGGAGAGTCAGTGCCCTCATCGTACACTATGACGTCATGAAAGTGTCTTGTCTGTCTGTGTGTCTGTCTGCCAGGAGGGCTCAGGGGAGTGGATCTTCCTGGATGCGGAGGTCCTTATGAAAGCCGATGAGATCTGCGGCACCAAGTGCAGGACCCCGCACCGCGTGCTGCTGGACGCACGGTTCGAGCTGCCTTTCGGTGAGATCTCGGTGGTGTTAAACCCCGCCCCCACTGCCACCCTGTCTGTCTGTCTGTATGCGGGGCTGTTGCTCTGTATGTGCACATCCACTTGGGGGCACCAGCAAGAGGATATCGGCACTTGAATTCCTCTGTCTCTTTTTTAATGTTTTTACTAGATATCAGTTTTATCCTGTGTACGCCCTCTGTCCTTGATGCAATCCATTTGCACTCAACATAGAATAGAATGTCTTACCGCTGTGCGTGCCAGTCAAATGTTGTGACGTGCTCTGAGAAACGTTTGCCGCAGTGCACACGATCAATAACAACTCTTCAGTTAATGGTCATTTTTAGTGTACAGTAGTTTTACTCTGGATCTATATCTTTGAGCCACCAGCACTGTATCAATCACACACTCATGCATACCCTTTGATGAAAGGCATCAAAGTTTAAAGTGAGATGCCTTCCCACTGAGTGGGTGAAAGGCTTTTCATGTTGTTTCTGAGCGAGCCTTTCATGGTCGCAAGAGGCAAGTGTTCGTCACGACACTCTATGCCACCGGTCCCATTCACTAAATCTGTGTTGGTGTTCCTTTTGAAGTCCCGGCCTTTGTGTCTGGCCTTTAACGTGCATCTCTCTGCTAAAAACAGGACCCTGTGTATGCACCGTGGTCCCACGCGGTGAACAAAACACACTCCTCCCCCACTCACTTGCATGTGAGATCACGTGAAATGCTAATATGTGGCTATGTTGAGTTGTTAGCCTTGCATTCAACTTTTTGCTAATCTTGTAATGTATTGTTGCGTATATGGCAATGTTGTCTTCAGAAAGTGTGAGGAGAAATGTTTATAATATATAGATTTATGAGTAATATATATATGAGATCATAGTTTATAATGTATGTAATCATTTATAACACCATCCTTTGTTTTGTGTTTTTGCTAATTCTTTTGTAAATGTAGTAAATACATGTGACCAGCAACACAACTCTGACATTTGCATTCTCAGTCTCTTAATAGTTTTCTGGTACTTCCAGCTTAACATCCTTTTAATATTGTGTTCTTATGTAGATCCTAAAAAAACTAAAGTGGCATACATTTGGTTTGGAGAACAACTTTGTGTGTACTATGAAAAGGGAATGTACCTGTATGTCTGCAGTCTGTAATCACACAGTTAACTCTCATATTGTATATTTATGTATTTGTGTCTTGTCACCAGACATCCCAGATGATGAGGCACAATACTGGACCGGCAAATTGGACCATCTTAATACCATGGGGATCCACGATGAGGTAAATCAAATCTCCTTTACATTTGCTTATGGAAAGAATGGGATTTGACTATTTGTAAAATGAGTGATGGGAAGTGGTACTCTTAAGAAGGCTGTTTTGCATTGATCTGTCACGTGAAATATCTGAATAAGTTAAAGAGTTACCTCCCCCAATGACCTTTATTAGCAATATTATTTTAGCGGTACTTGCTAGTAACATATATGCATGCTAATTGTGATATTTTTATTCTCTCTACCAAACTGAATGATGTAAAAAAAAAAACTAAAATTAATATATATATATATGTATGTATGTGTGTGTGTGTATATATATATATTTTTTTGTTTTGTTTATCTTTTCTTATTAATGTCCATTATAGTACCCTCTCGAGGATGAGGTTCAGAATCGCCTGCTGCCGTTTGCTGCCTCCCAGTGCTGTGAGTTGGTCTTCCAACCCCAACTAACCTCTAGAGGGAGCCATTTCTACATTCCTATAGCTCACAGGCTATCTGTTAAACTCATGTTCCACTCTCCATCCCAACAAAGTTTGAACATCATAAATCAATGGAACGAAATCCACGAAGCCTCCAGTTATACATGCATTAATTTAATGTTTAATATACACATGTTATGTAATGTGTGTGCATGTTTTAATCTGCAACGTTTGTGATGCTTTGTTGTGTCTACATCAAACCATCTCTGCCACAAATGACAATATCAGCACGTTCTCTATTTATGTAACATTTCCTACTTTTTCTAACACCACCTCTCACTTGAAACTTCTACACTTTTGCCAGGCAACTATTTCGGATGGGCTGACCCAATGAGTATGTAGAATGCACTTTGATAAACTTATGTATTTCCCCAAAGCTTCCTTTTGGCCAATCCTCAATGCTACATGCATGTCCCTGTATCTGCTGTTCCATAATAACAACTAACATAGATGTTTGTCTCATTTTACCAGCTCATTTGCTTTCCCTTGTGAACCATTCCTAGTTTGCTTTTTAAAATCAACTTTTACTTTATATTTTTACTTTTGTATAGATTATCAAATTAAATTGTGCCTTTGTGGTAATAAGAGGCTTCAGATCCCCTTTCCTTTTTATTCCCTGCCTGTGACAACCACTGCCATTGTTTGCCAATGCTTACAATTGTACGGTGACACATACAAATATTTTTCTAAAGCCACATTAAGTAAGTCCCTTTTAAAAAATCTAAACAAAACTAGACTCCCTGCTTTCCTGTCTGGAGTGGACAAATTACATTCAAGAGTGTACTGTACAGCAGTATTCAATTTAACGGGTCTGATTAATAGGCTAGGAGCTGCAGCAGCACTGCAATACCAATAGGGGACAGTAATTGTCAAGCACTTCTGAAATGTCCACTCACACAACATGTTATATACTGTATATACAGTCTATTACGGGAACATGTCGGTTTGATCCTGGTCTTCACACTTTATTGCCATGAAAATGTACAGTTCCATATTGAGATGGATTTTAGTTCTAATGTAGTTTTAGTAATTACATTTTTTTTTAAACCTCAGTTTTCTGGAATTGTGTTTGAACAATAGTTTATTAGTCATAGCATTTATGTTTGGGTAGTTAATTAATGAAACTATCAATTAAATATAAGGTAATCTGATCTTGATCTGGTTTTTATATTTATACTACAGTATAGTGCAGAGTATATGCTAAATACTATGTCTTGCAAAAAAATGCATTACTCTAAATTATTCTATATACTATTTAGTTTATGCTTTCAGATCAGATTTAGTAGGGTAAGCAAAATGTTTATTGACACATGAGCATGTATTTTCTAATACAATTGTTTTCAAGCTTACTTAGACACAATCTCCATTAGTTCTGTTGGTTGCATGAAAAATATCTACTAAACTACTATAAAAAATTATGAAAATGGCATTAAAATATCTGATTATGAGCTACACTGTTCTTTCTTTCGTTCTTTGAAATATAATCAGTCAAAATGCGTGACCTTGACGCTCCTTGCTTTTCACCTTTGCTTTCCCTGACCGTCCCATTATTACATTTTCTTCCAGATACAGTATGTAGATAAATAAAACTAGTACATGAAGAAGGAAATACAATCAGCTATCAGGTTGTTTGCATATATTTGCTGTTGGCTGACAACCTCAATTATCAGATTTATGATCTGAATTGTTTTTAAGCCATCGATTTCAGGAGCCAATGGAAAAAATGATAGTATAGTTTATATACACTATGAGGTAAAAAAGCTGTCCTGAGGAATGTACAATTTTGAGAGGTTTTCATCTAGCATCTGTGTCAGTAAGGGCATTGTTGAGGATAAAGCACTTTCTGTTGCCCTTAACTGGGGATGTAGTAATGTTATTTAATATGAACTAAGAAAATGTGCAACAATGTTTTATTGCTAATGTAACATGTCATGTTGCTTTGCCTGCAGCTCTGGACGACCAGGATAGTGACTACCGCAGCGAGACAAGCAACAGTCTTCCCCCCCGCTATCACAGCACAGCCCATCCTAACTCCTCCATGCACCAGTACCCCATGGGGCCCAGGGTGCCGCACCACTTAGACTCCTGCAAAGACTCTGTCCACAGCTTCGACATGGACTACAGAGAGCAGAAAGGCAGCAGGTATGCACAAGCAAGTCCCCACAAAAGACAGTGACATTGCACCTGATAATTTGCAGCATGCCTGCATCAAAATGTGCTTGGAGCTACATACCACAACATGCCTACAGTAGTTTATGAAAGGATCTGGTTCATGAGTTTGACTGCCGATTGGCCACAATGGGCTTCAGTGGAACAGAGATGTCTCAGCAGAAGCACTGAAATAGCTGCCAAAGTGCCAACAACAAACAAACATTGTTCTCTATTACAAAATATAGTTACTCTCTATTTAGTCAGAAAAATGCTGATACTGATCAACAGTAATATACAGTGTGTTACTCTAATGTAAAATAATCATAAAAAAAAACCTTTGTTGCAGATTATACAGTACAAATAATCATCCAATCAGTCAAGTTCTTGCTATTGGAATTCTACTAGTGTTACGTATCAATAAATTCATACTATTTGCATGAAGCTGTCTTCTATTGTGATATTATGCCTGCGTGCACTGCTTAAATTCTCTCTTATTTTTACTTCTTGTTTGCTTGTTTTTGTCTTGTGTTCCTGCTTTCTTTCCCATCCTTTTCCTGCAACCTTAATTAACTTTGTGCTTGACCAAAACTAGATCTATAAACCACAAAGTCAGGGTCAGGATCATGCCTGTAGATTCTGGCATGGGGGTTGAGGACTGGGAGAGTAAATACAAAGTGCACAAGCCTCAACTCGGTAACTCCTTAGATGACGAGGATGCCACTGGCATTGTCCTTAGAATGGACAGAGCTTGTGCGGCAAAATTTGACAGCTGCCGCGCTCGAAGCTCCGGTCCCAGCAGCGTCCTGCCAGCTTGTTACCCAGAGGAGTACGACACCATTGACCGCCGTCGTAAGAAAAAGATAAGAGACAGCATGGGCACGGTCACCGTCGAGGGAAAAAAGCAACTCGGAGATAAGCTTTTCGCCCCTGACCTCGCACTCCTCCGTCAAAAAAGAGGGGAGCTAGTTATGCTTCAGGTAGCAGAGCTTCAGGAGGAGGAAGAGCGGATGACGCCGTGTTTGAGGCCCTACAAGAATGGGCTTCTCTACAAAACTAGGATGTGGTCTAAGAATGAGCTGGAACACACCTTGGAAAACAATGTGGCTATGTGTAGAATGAGAGCAGGGCTTCAGCACGATTTAGACACCTGTGACGAACTGCACTTCTCTTTTGGTTCAAAGGACACGGAAGACTTTGGCTTTTCTGCAGAGGACTTTCAGACTGATCGTGACAGGGGTCACAACAAAGAACGGCGTTCTTTATCTTATATTGAGAATCCTCTGGGTTATCAAGATTATGAATGTGCAAAAGGTCAAATTAGAGAATGGGCTTCAGAGTCAACGCTCTCCCCTGTAGAGGAGCCAAGTGATGAATTTGTAGACCCCATGAATAAACTCCAGTGTCTTGTTGAAACTGTTTCTGAGTACCTCATTGAAAAGGAGGAGGAAATAAGCAGATATTGTTCCCTTCCTAAATCGAGCAAGTCCAGGCTGTAATCTCTGGGAAGCAACAGAAGTGATTGTTTAGAAGAAGACAATAACATTTCATCAATGGTTACAAGAGAGGACACTCAAACACATAATACTTCTGATGAGAATATTTCAGGGGTTAAAAATGTGGTGAGCTCCTTGTTTACATCACTTACAGACAAAGTTAGTGCCAGCACAAAAAAGCCAAGCTTCTCTACAACAACAATACATGGACAATCTCAACAGTCTGGAATATCAAAAATGTTCTCCTTTATTCCTAAATCTACCAGCCAAGCTCCCATTGCTATGGTATCTCCAGTAGAAACATCAGAAAAATCGCTCAGTTCAATGTTTTCTCCGCCATTGTGCAATACCAAGATGCAGAGTCATAAACAAGAAACACACACTGGTTCAAGTATTCAACCCCCAGCCAGTGTGTGCGACAAAGTTCCAGATTTTGCAATTAAACCGCAGACAACTGGAAGCACAGCTTTGGGCAAGATCAAATCTTTAAAACTATTCTCTGAGAAAAATAATATAAAGTCAGCTGTTCAACATCAGACTCTAGTACACAATGGCTCACAAGACAATGGGCATTGGAATGACCACTGCATACATCACAGTGAACAGTCAAGTGTGGTCCTAGAGGGGCTAGGAGATAAAAAACTTGGAGGTGATAGAAAAATGGAAACACCAAGTTCAGCATCACAGAACAATTTATTTGGTAACCACGAAAAGTCAGATCATGATATGCTAGGTGCTACAATCGTCGCCCAAGACAATGCTCTCATAACAGGAACAGGCAGGCCTATTGGGCAAACTGAACCAGCTACCTTTGGCTTCTTTAAGCCGTTCAAGAAGTCATTAAGCTCATTGATAACACATGTAGCCCTGTTCTTCAGGAACCTCAACCTATTGCTGTGTATCCTGTGTTTCGATCAACAGAAAATATATCTGATCCAGAGGAGAGAAGAGCTTCATTTTGGCTCTAAACATGACATATCAGGCCATTTGCCACACCAGCCTCCTCTTAACAATCAACCACCCAGAAGCAATAATGCCCAACAGTTTCATAATCACCCACCCCCTCAACAACATGCCCCAGATCCGGGAAATCTCTCCAGGCTACTGATATTTTCATCAACAGAAAATACACTACAAAATGATCAGCCTCCTAAATCCCAGCCACAACAGACACCCCAGAGCAATCGGCCAAGTCAGCCACAGAACTCCTATTCATCTCAACAAAGCATGCAGCAGGGGGGTTTGTTTTATGGCTTGTTGACATTTATATCCTCTGAAAATGTTTTAAGAAACCAAACAAGTCAACCTAAAATGCCACAAAGTAGTATTCAACATAGTCAGCAATGTTTTAACAAACAGAATATTGAAAGAACAAACAGAGGTTCCACCTTCAGGACACAATCACCAAGTCAACAAGATGGCCAGCAACAAACTAACAAACTAACATTTGCTTCAGCAGATGACATTAACAAACAATCCTCACTAGCACAACAGCAGCAAATCACCCAAAGTAGAACCAGCCACAATCCACCAGTGGCAGTAAAACATCCAATTCCAAACCAAGATCAGCAACAACATACCTCAACACAAAGGGCAACTGGTATAATTTCAATGTATATATTAGCCCAATTACCACATCAGCAAGTTCTTCATCCAGTTTCAGTCAGAGAAGTAGGCATGGATCAGCTGCAAATTATCTTACTCTAGGACATCGCAGACATGCTTTAAGTGGAGCACCTGTTTCAATTGATGCAGAGAGTTTAGACTTGAGGACTGCAGCTAACTTTGATAGGTCTCAACGTCAAGCAAATGACTCTTCAATGAACACTGGAAATGTATCACAGCTATACTATCCTGGTTCCCTTCAGTCAGTTCACCCAATTGCTTATAGCACTGATAACATTCTTTCCATTTTACATGGCAATTCAAATTCCGCTGGAGTAACAACACAGCCAGACAATCAGAGACACAATCCCTTTATGTATGAAATAACTAATACAAATATATACCAAAAGCAGTCTTTTGGAATAAGTCCCACATATGATGAAAACCAATGGATACAGCAATCTGTTTTATGGCAGCCGTTTCCGAATGAGTCACAGCATTATGAGTCGCAGCATTATCAAAACCAGGGAGCGGACCAAGTATATGGACAGCAATGCCAGAGTGCATAATTACAGGAGTCTTCTTTCTACTGGAACGCCAATATCATTCAACATTATAACCCCTTACAACCATGGCGATATGTTTGTCACCAAAAGCAGATCGAACCAAATCGATTTGACAGACGGAAAGGTTTGGTCAATGATCCATATGGCAAAAAGATGTTATGGAACAGCTATGATAACCTAGAAAATTTACTCTATTCAGACAGAGAACAACTTCCCTTGAACTTGACCACAAAACAGAGATGGCACTCATTTAATGATGGTAGTTGTTACAGCCTTAATGGGGTTTCCTACCATGAAGGTTGTTATGAGGAGAATGCCCCAAGTCTATCTTATTCAGATAACTGGCAATATGACATAGAAATACCTCATAATCCTTACACTGATGGCATGACCCATGAGAGACATTATAATGTAAACAGACTGGTAGAATCAAATGTCCCTCCACGCACCGATAATGCTATGGAGAATTCCATGTATTTAGAAGAATCTGAATGGTACCAGCAATGGCTTACGTTGTTGGAGCAAGGTATGTGGTGGCCAGCAGACGATGGTGATTGTGGCTACTTTGTTTACACTGACCTTGAATACATTTACGCTTTGCTCACAGATGCAGCAGGTGAATATGTATATGCTTGCACTCCTGAAGGAGAAGCTTGGAACAATATGCAACAAATAGATAGCTTCCCCAGTGCATGGTTGCACAATGAGATGGTTATAGTGTGTGGCTTTAAAGTGCCACTATACAATGAGGATGAACTTCTCTGGCTACCTGGCCAAGATGAGTGTGATTCTCAACTTCTTAATGGACCCCTTGACTTAACCGATAGAAAAGGAAATCAGATCATGAATTTGAATATGGAGCATTTCTCCCAATTGTTTGAAAACTCACTTTTGTCACAGGGAGAACAAGATCTAGATTTCACAACCTACAGATTAAACAAAGTCCGGATGGATTCCAGAGAGCCCAGATATGTAGACCAAGACCCATGCATGGAGGTTATTGACCTGTCATGTCATAATAAAGACCACATTGGCCCTCATTGGAGCAATCAAGAAATGAAGACTCTTCTTGCCCAAAAGATTTCTGTGTCCCTTAATTCTTCCCCAACATCAAATTCAAATCTTCCATTACTTTACAATTGTTATCAGCCTAGCCAACGTCGATGTTCATCTACCGCGGTTACAGTAAAGCATGTAGATGATACATCAGAGGAGGAATGGAGAAAGCGAGTGGCTCCTGGAGAGGAGCACCCTAGAAGGCAAGTTAAAAAGTTATCCTCTCTCATATCATCTGTGGGCAAGACATCACACGCAGACTCAACCAAAGTTATCATGGATCAAGGTCAGTTAAAGTCTGCAACTAAAGCTCCTGACCAAGAGACAATAGGAAATTTCTCTTCAGGTCTCAAGAGTCTTAAAAAGATCTTTAAAGAAGGTCCTATTTCTAGCGTAGCTTAACAACAAAACGAAGAACAAGCAAATATGCAAAATATAACAGGGTCTAGAAGTTTGCCTACACCTCAAACAACCGGTCAAGTGAGTAAGCCGACAATACATTCACAGACTTCAGCACGGAAACCCAGACTTGCTCGTCAGTCCACATTGTCACAACAGGCATTCCCACCAACAGAGCAAACAATCCCAGGATCTTCTCTAAATCAATGTGAACCTACTGCACCTCAACAAACACAGCCTGCAGCTGATAAACCAGTAGAAAAAACAAATGAACCAGGTTCAGGTTTCATACATTTTTTAAAGTCTGCAGTAGGAATGGATGAACCTAAGCCGGAACCTCCGCCTTCTCATACACAGTTGAATCGGTGTAAAATGGGCAACACTGCTTCATTTCCAAATAGTGCCGATTCTAACAAAGAGGCCACAGTTGTGTCAAATCTCTTTGGATCAATAGGCACACTATTTAGTACAGAAACCTCTGCCACTCCACTGCAATCATTGAGCACTTCTCAGACATCAGTATCTAGACCAAAGTGTATACAAAGACAACAAACAATAAACCAAAGTGGTGTTTTCCAAACAGCACAAAGCCAACAACAAACCAAGAGTGTCTCTCAAGTGTTTCCTCCAACTACTACTACTACTACTACCATGACACCAGGGTGGTCACAGACCCCGCCTCCAACATGGCAGACACAACAGGAGCCTGCAGCTAAACCATCTGTTGGGCTGTTTGGATTTTCTATAGGTGAAATGTTGTCAGGAACATCTACACCTACCCAAGTTCCCCCCTTACCTCAAACACCTCCAAATAATTCGGCTTCACAAGGTCCACAAAAAGAATCACTTGGTAAAACTGTAGTATCATTGTTTAGTGGCCCAAGTTGTTCACCAAACACAGCTAGAACTGGGCCTTTAACTGCACCAATGCTGAGTGAAACTTCACTACCTCCTCAACAGGAATCGTTTGGTAAAGGTTTATTATCAATGTTTGGCGGGCAAAATATTTCCCAGCCTGCTCCACAGTCAGAGCTTACATCTGAGGCACATCCTACTGTTCCACCAAAAGATCCTTCACTCTCAGGATTTCTTTCTATATTTGGTGGACCCAGCTCACGACCGGTTCAAACCCAAACAGGATATTTTCTTGGGGGAAATATTTCAGGTTCATCAAGGTCAACTGAAGATCCAACAAAGGGATTTCTATCAATGTTCAGTGGTCTCAGTTCATCACAACCTCCACCACAATCCCTAGTAAAACCTCAAACACTATCTCAACAAAGATTGGCTCAATCACAACATGAACTTCAGAGTGTTCCCCAGCTCCAGTCTAAACCACAAGCACAACCTCAACCGCAAGGGCAGTCAGCCAGCTCAGTTTTTGGGGGAATTCATGGTGGTCTGTCTACCTCCAATGAAGGTGCTGTAAAAGGTGTGTTCTCCAGATTTGGTGGCCCCATTACTACACAGCCACCAGCCACATTAGCAGGCACTGAAAAGGCTGGGGCTGGTGCACCCGGTGATCCTGTTAAGAGTTTAGTCTCTTTATTTAGTAGTTCCGAATCACCATCACAGCATACAAGTACATCCGCTGACTCACCATCAGGTACTGCAAGGCTACATATAGATAGACCTACTACCACATGTGAGCCGCATGTTACTCTTGTACCACACGTAACTGATTCCACCGTGACTTTAGAAGGATCTGAACTTGCTACCTTAATGAAGAGCACCAATTATGAATGTCCATCCATCCATCCATATTCTCCCGCTTATCCGGAGTCGGGTCGCGGGGGCAGCAGCTTCAGCAAGGGACCCCAAACTTCCCTTTCCCGAGCAA
>JAODTR010070200.1:0-15834 GCA_025399935.1 Amblyopsis rosae | reverse complement strand
GACCACTTTGCCTTGGGAGACCCTACCAGGAGCACAAGGCTCCAGACAACACAGCCCTCAGGTTCATGGGGGCACCAAAACCTCTCCACCACGATAAGGTGATGGTTCCCGGAGAGGTACTTTTCTATCCTTCCAGATAAATCTGGTAGCCTCAGGATAGTGATAGCCTATTGACATGATGGTCACCTGCATGTTGCACCTGCTGCACTAAATAATGTTAAATTTTTACAGCTGTATGATGTATGCTACAGTAAATAGACAAAGTGTCATCTGGAGTAGAGTGTGGTTGCTGTGACAAGCTTTTAACTGCCTCAATGGAACATGAACACTGTCAATGTGACAGACATCTGTCCCCTTGTCGTCAAACAACAGTACGTGCACACGGACCTACGAACACAGACACATGCTCTATCTCTCTTTTAAAAGAGCAGTCAGTCACTCAGTGTCAATCTGCACTTGTAACGTGCAAAGATAACCAAATTAGTTGTTTGCATTCTGCACATACTGTCGCCTCTACAGCCAGAAAGCATTTTAGATTAAAACCCTGTGAAGCTAAATCGAACACGTTAATGAATGGTTTCACAGGAATAGATTATGTCTAATTTTGATCAAGGGACATTTCCTTTGACAGCATTCTTCCCATAAGTTATTTAACGTAATCTTTCATATCTGCATAAAGATGGGATTTCATTTAGTCCACATATCAAGGAGAAAATGGTGTCCCATGTGAATTTCAGAAAGCTTCCAATGATTTTCTTTCCCCACATAGTAGTTGGAAGCAAGCTACACAATAATTAACATGTAAACGCATGTAAAGGCAGCTCCTCTCACCCTTGCTTTTTCTGATCTCCCTGTTATTCTACCGAGAATGTTATTGACATGGAGTAAGTGATGCTGAAGAAAGATATATGAACTCAACAAATACACCTTTCTCTTAATTGCTCCCTCAGAAGCTCCACCCACCACATTGGAGCTGAATTTTAAGGCTGGGATGTTGTTGTGCGGTGCAATCTGCATTAATATGTTTTTGTTCATATTTCCAGAGACTGTGTAGGAAGTGCACACATATATGCTGTAGCTAAAATGTGAGGAGACATTTGTTGAATTTGACAGTGTGTCTTTGACAAAGAGTGTCTTGGACTATCAGTAGCTGGGTTTACATGGACACTTTTTTGTCTTTCCGAATAGAATCTTTCCGATTTACTGTTTTGGGTTACCTGTTTAATTTGGTCTGGTATTTACATGCTCCATCACAACTTATCGGAATTGATGTTAAACATATGCACACATTATCTAGCTCATAATGTAACTTGTCCCGCTAGCAAATGGTAAAAGCTGCTAGCTTCTATTTGTAGGTACGTCAGAGAGTGAGGCTATTTGTGTGACTTGTAGAGAAATGTATGGCTCCAGATGAAGTCACCGCACTAAATCCCATTCACTTATTTGTGCGCATCGCAGTTGATTTGTCCAGACTGTACCGTTCTTATAATACATCCATTGGCTGTGCAGCATAGAATAGTTTACCGGCATCACACAAAACAAAAAACAGGACATGCACATTAGAACGCAACCAGCAAGTAATCGTGTTTAACCGTTTACATGGTTGAATTCATCTTTCAATTGGGTTATGGAACGGTTTATACTACCTGTCTGCTTTGGAATGAAATTTCTCTTCCAATCGTGGTTTTCTTTGGTGTTGGGCTTTTAACCCGATTCCAAACGGAATAATAGGGCCCATGTAAACGCAGCTACTAACCCCATCTTGAATATTCCATCCATCTATGTGTGAGATTTCCACTCATCTCTCAATGCCTGTTTTTGGTTCTGTCTAAATATACAGTATGCATTTCCTAACTGTGTCCTCTCTGGGAAGATGTATTGCTTTAGGCAGGACAATTTTTTTATTTTGACTTTGTTAATAAAGTAGTGTTCAGCCTGCACCATCACACTCACTGGCAGTACTAGTTAAACTACATTTCTGAGTAGCGTGGCGGTAGCGCCGCTGTTTTCTGAATCAAATAGCTTTTCAGTAGCACAGCTACTAATTGATCAAGAAGTGTGGTAGCGTCCACAGAAGCTAAATTTTCCCAAGCATTTCTGAATCTGCAGCTCAAGCTTAAGTCTTGATACTTCTGCTAAGAATCAGTATGTGATGCCATCACATACACGGACCTAGGCTACATGTTTAGCCGACAGAAGCACTTCCGTATGATGGTGATGCCATAGGCGTAGGCCTACCAATCACTGTGCTGATGCCTGAGACTTTGATGCAGGGGAACATTGAGGGGGAATAAAGACCAGACTGAGTTTACCTGATAGAAAGAACAGTGAGAACAGAGAACACATCTTATGGTTTAATAAACAGTTGAACTGAACAGTTTTGCCTTGTTTATTTGTTTGTTTGACTTACACTTTTGAATGTTGGTACAATAAAATGTAGGAAAAAAAATAGCTTAATGTAGTGAACTTCTTTTGCCTTGTTATATGTAGCTTAGTTTGCTACATTTCTTTTGGGGTAGCTTCAGTGTAGTTAAACTTAATTTAACGTAGAGGAACTGGTAGCTTAGCTCACTACATTTTCAATGTAGCTTGCCCATCACTGCTCACTGGACAATGTGAAAGCAATCCTGTCCCACAACAATAAGGAAGTTGTGAATTTACTAGGAATGATAACAATCATTGGCTTTCTGGAACTATGTTAAAAATGGAAGAGTCCATTATATTTGATAAATTACTGCTGAGTGGGTGTGACGCATTAATGATACATCGCTTAGCGTTCTAGTTGTGTCTTGGGACTGATTCACTGAATGATCTGTAGTTATTCTGTTTAGAAATTCAGTGAGGTTACCAAATAGTTGCCCATTTGGTAACCTCTAAAAACATACAGCTCTTATAGAGCATTTATAGAAAATGAGTTTGTGTCAAAGGAAAGAGAGGTCCTCTTTCCTTTGACACAAACTACTACATTAGATGCCTACCCAAAGACAGGAGAAATTGCATCACACCCATTATATTTATACATGAAAAACTTAATTTTATATATGAAGCCAATCAGTCAGTCTAATTTCACCATGTTCAACCGATGTTTCAGAGCATTAATGAATATGTAATTAATCTGTTCGTAATGAGTCATTCCAAAATGCAAACACAACCTTTAAACAAACACCCAGTGCATTGTGCAGCACTGCAATAATAACATGTAATGTAAAATTATGTTTAAAAAAAAACAAGCAAAATTTGGTCGACAATGTTGTCATATGAACAACAATGGTGAGGAGGGCAAACGGATGTGTTTCCTCAACATTGTTCAACATTGCATCATGCTGTGTTGATCCCCATGGGTGACTGACTGGAAAACTAGACTCAGTCATCTAAGAAGGATCCTGTTATTAGAAAGTATAGGCTTTTTTAAATAACACAAACTGAGTCAAACTAGTGTCCCATAATGCCAGGTGTGGATGACTTTCAACAACCTGGTATAACCTTCTGATCTCTTATTCCATCTGTCCCTCATCTTTCGCCTCATTCATTCATATAACTACTGTGCTATGGTGATGAGAGATTTACAGGCTGATACGGGTCACGCGGCTGTTGTGTGGGTTGTGTGGGCTGTTGTCTGAAACAATGGGGCCGGCAGCAACTATGTACTGTAGCATTTAATCTGTGTTAAGATAGAAGATAAGAGTTTCACCGCAATAAGCATTTCATGATGGCTATGGTGGCCATGGCTCCTTCTCCTATCTTTATTTCTACAGTAAAGTGGTATTTACACCTTTGTGATTTGTGATTTCTATGATGTCTGATGGATACAGCTTATTGTTGTGTTGTGTTTCTTTTTAGAAGCCAAAGTCATTATAGCCTACATGATGCGCTAATTTGACTATTCCTTGGGAGCATAATAAATGCAGCAAGAAATGCTGCCCACTTTGACTTACAGCTGCTGGAACTGATCTCATACAAACAATTTGTATCACTTTTAATGACTTGAAATGGGACAATGATTGTAATGGACTTGTGTGTAATTGATTCATAACATGTACATGTTATGCTCTATAATTTGATGTGGTACAGTGATTGAATGGTTGATATTGTATATTTGGATTACAATGCGCATGTGAATGTTGAAAGCATGCCCTCTTTACCAAGTCTTGTAAAAGATTTTAATCTCAATGAGACCTTTACCTGGTTAAATAAAGGTGTATTTTAACTACTTGATTAAGGCAGCAGTGTGTTGAGATTACACAATTCAAATAAGTGGGCAGGACATGTCCTCTACAGTGGTTGCACATACATGTGTAGACATGAAAACAAGTCTTATTGTTTTTGCATGCGGACTTGTTTACGCCAACATAATCACTTAAAGGTGTCCACAAAGGCTCCACAAATGTGTCCACAAAGTACTGCAAGCATAAGGGCAAACTCTAAAGCTATAGTTATCAATTTGTCTTACATCAAAGTGAGCACTCATATGTAACGTACTGCTATGGCTGTCCTTCCACAGCATTATTGAAAAGATGGATAGCACACTATGGCAGATAGTGTTATGTAGAATAATGCCTGTTTAGACATGCAGATGGCAAGGCACATAATGGCTTCACTTGAGCACGTGCCCGAGGCTTAATGTTCTTCAGCAATGCCATCCTGTCCAATTCTGTCTTCGTCACCGTGGTTATCTTCAAACGTAGAATATGTTTGTTCACATCCAAGATCAGCCCCTGTATCTGTGTGCTGGGATCTTTGCCCTATTCACTCCCGTCTGATTTCCAGACAGTGTATCTGAGTTTCAGGAACATAACAAAGATGTTACTGTATGCGCTTTGGTGAGCTGATAACAGAATGTCTAATTAGATGTGATTGAAATTCCACCATTGCCTTTATAAAAGGCCTTATCTGGACTCACTGTAACTGTTATTCAGCAGCAGAATACACAGAACCAACAATTTCACTGCTAAGTGGAGTTAAGAATATGGATGTTTTTTTTGTGGTAACCAGGTAAGCAATATTTATGTTATGTAAACAGATCCTATAAGGTGAATAAACAACATTTTAAATGTATCTTTAACTAAGAAAAACAGACCTGTTGCATGCGCTAGGAAGAAATAAACATGTATTCTCTAGCCATATGTAAGGCCAATCAACAAACTGGGTCATCTGTAATATTTGCAACATCAAATGTGACAGAATAAAACAGCAGTTGACTGTATGTGGTTTCAATGTTTACAATTGTTTTGTGGAATGAAGAATCACACGTTTTGATAGCATATTTATACATTTTTAATGCCTGTTAAGTCTTTTCACAAATGCTCTTCGATCAGTTAAGGTTTTCATTCTTTGTTTATTTCCCGTGTGACCTAGATATTTTATACTCCACTATACTTTACAAGCACCAACTGGTACTTTTCACAGCCATGACAGGGAGCAAATAACATGCTCTTAAAGGGTGTGGTATTTTTTAGTGTAGTGGTGGGTGAATAATTGCTGTAATATTTAAGATAATAATCATGGATCAAGATGAAAATGCATGCTTGACACCAGCATGCACATACCTGAGAATGATCTCTATATCTCCCTATTGTAACACTTAGAACAACAACAGACGAAAGAGTGGTTGAGCTAAAAATAAATCAAATGTGTCCCATTTTAAACCCTTTATAAGGCAACAGCTTTGTGGAGATTGTTGGCATAAGTATTTGCACCTGTATCTGACCTTATTACTGGTGTCTTATATACGGTATACAATATTTCTGTAGCAGTTCCGGCATTCTAAAGTGACTGCCTCTAAACAAAACGGCTAAAATGTTCCAGGGAGTAAAGGTCTAATCCAAGAGATGTAATGTTCAAGATCGCTACAACCTCCATCCTAAAAAGGAGGCAGTGCACTGTACTGGCCCAAATAGTATTCCTCTCACCCTCCCCTCATTTTCTCTATCCTGAAATCTGAGGCTTGTTTTTCAGCACATCTTCCCCAAATAACATAACAAGTTCATGGCAGCTTGAGTTGCTATCAGTGAACCCAACCTGTTTATGACTATGGAGAAACATGATCATACAGTAACAGCTCAATGAAAATAGGGCATGCACTGTATGGCTGCAACCTCCCCACCAAATACCAGTGGCAGCTTAACTGGATGACCCCACTATAAGTGAACATTTCATGCAGGCCTTGTTTTGGTAAAACCCCAGGTGTAACATTGCTGGTGACAGTGCCTGTCTACGTTTCTAAAGACACATAAGCGAAGTGCTTAAGCCGTTTCCATGAGGCCGGCGTTCCTGTCAGGATCAGGGACAGCTTTTTTTTTAGGCGGAACACTTTTTCACTGCTCCCCAGACAATGTTGCTTTCAGCAAGAGCGAGGACACTCCAGCTGGTGGTGGTGCCAATTCAAAAGGTAAGCTGCCAGCGGGGACACATAAATTAGCATCCTGAAAGACACCAGCGAGATTTACTTTCCAACTGGGAGGTGTAAAACTCGACAGGGGTCACTGTTCTCTAAATGAGCAACCTTATATGCCGCCCCCCCACACACCAGCTCAATACACTCACCACAGGAGTAACCTCCTCTACAGGAAATAATAGCTATATTTAATGGCCACCACACACACACACACACAGCCTAGAAGCTTCTGAGGTGGGATTATGGATCAGTCAGTGATGCATTTTGTCTGTGAGAAATCTGTCTGATATGTTGTGAAAATCACTAGGTTTATTTAGCTACAGTACAAGGGTAAGAGTTTATAAAGGCTTTCATGAAACTGAAAAACATTGGTTGTTTGAAAGTAAAATTATTAGAGGGGGCAAATGTGTCATAACATGTTTTTGGGGAAACAGGAAGTAAACAATTATGTTTAGTGGATGTGACATATTGAGGTGGACAAAGCAACGTTTTCACCTCTCCCGAATGAGACACGAAGAATGCAGAGTGCCAAATAATGCAGAGTGCCCTGACAAGCAGTTTATTAGGATGTTAACGCATTTTGAAAATGTCTTGAAATTCCCAAAAGAGCAAAGCCTCTTTACAAAGTGTTTTTTTTTCCCACAGCGGCATTATCCAACAATGTTGTTCAAATTCTTTTGCAGACACAAAAATAAATTTGCCTGACATCAAACGCTACATTTCCGAGATGTTTTGACAGCTTTGAACAGCGGGGACAAGCATACAGTGATAATGGACAGCAGTACTATACTGTATGCGTTCTGCAGGTTGCATGTACCAATGTTCTTGTTGGGCCAAGTAAAACAGTAGAAGAGACAGACTGGCCCTTGGCAGCTCCATCACTGTTTTCTGCCACATCCTTTTATCTCACCTCCCTCCCCTCAATATTGTATGTATAACTCCCTTGGCTGGATGCTGGCTAAAGGAGTGTCTGTCATTAACAGATAAGTGTACACTAAGCAGATCTTCTCAGTTATCCTTTATGCACAGGTTTATTTGAGGGGGTGTTTATTTGCCCATCACCACGCATCACATCATAACCATGAAAACAAAGAAACAGTGCGGCTCTGTGACGAACAGACACTGTGTAGGAAAATGGGACATGTTCATTGTGCATCGTGGCACACATGGCTTATTGCTGTGCGTTTACAATATATAGAGTTACGGATGCTATACAGGGACATGTTTTAGCTCAAAATCAGTTTTGCAAGAATGCAAAATATGGGTGATTGTGAGCATTTTCTCTTTACGTAAACAAGGATCAATTAATGTAGATCAAAGGGAATTTATTCAAAAAAAGATTGGTGTTTTTCGGCTCAGAGCAAAAAACCCAAACTGACCCCAGAGAAATACTTTTATGCATTATGCAGTGTTTCTTTGTACACTTCTGTGTATAATGAAGTATCAAGGCAAAACAACTCGACTACACACACATCACACTTACGTGTATTGAGTATAATCCATTGATTCTCCTTGTGGACAGAAGGGATGCTTTTGTTATTTCAATGCAACATTAGCATTTGAGAAAACACAAGAGCCTATTAAAGTAATAGGCCTATAATGTTGGGAGCATGGGTTTCTGTCTTCTGTGTAGTCTGCAGGACAATGTTTGCTCTGTCATGGGATCTTGCACAGTTGACCCGGTATGTGTGTGTGTGTGTGTGTGTGTGTGTATGGAGAATTTGAGAGGGAAGAAAATAGGTAGAGAGCAGAAAATGTATTGAACGAGAATGCGTTTAGTGTGTGTGAGCATGCAAAAGACACGCACGCACGCGCACACGCACACACACACACACGTTTCAGCACACATCCAGCAGTACAATACAAGACTGTTCTAGGACAATTGCTTTACACTCTCCTTAGGCACAGCTGGAGTCATATAGCTCACCATTGATGCTCTTTCTGCAAGCGTGGATTGGGCTCTCTGTGGGCCTGCTGTGCAAACAGACAGTCCCAGTCTATACCTGGGGTATTTCATTACTGTCTCGTCCACAGGGACTGAAAAATGGGTGTACTCTGCACATTGTGAAACGTCACAATATCTTTCAGAACACGATTTGAGGGCGTTTCTCAATTATTCGATGGTACGGGTGAAAGAATAAGGGACAAATTGTGTTGCCATGACATTTGAGGGAAAAGGTCATGAGCTGCATTAATCGCTATATGTGGCATTGCTTTGCATCTAAAGCCAAGTTTTATACTAAGATGGAACTTTTATGCTGTCCGGAATACAAAATATGATGCTGTGTATATTGCATGTATTTTTTCTGTATTTTGACAATTGACCTTTCCCAAGCCCTGCCCCTTTTTGCATGTCCTCCAATAACAGTTGAGCATTTTTTTTATCTTTGTCTGTTTTGCTGTAATAGCTTTCTATGGTGTTTTGTCCTACCTAGTTACAGTAACTAGGTAGGACAAGTGATAGGGGCAGGGCTTGGGAAACGTAAATTTGCATTTGCATATTCACAAGGAATCTCTTATTGGGTCTCATTCTTTTTCCAAAAGAGAAACAACCCCTCTGTGTGGTTTGCTGCTAGATCCTTATACAGTGTGTGTGACTGGAATTATTTGAGCAAATCAGGAGCATTTCTCCATGTACAGTATGCCAGCTTTCTGTGCTAGGCTCTATGCTCACGGTTACTGTACAAACTGAGTTTGTATAGTAAGTCTTGTTGCATTTTGGCCTTGCATCCATCCAGAAAACACAGGCATTTTTAGGGTATGCAAACGCAGATGTTATAAAACGGATTCCTGACGGGATGGTTTTTAAAATGCAACCCGTGCCATGCAGGCAAGTGTGTTTTTTGAATGGGGCCATGTCGTCATTGTATTACGCTTCATCTCCTGCATGACTATCTCTTTTTCAACCCGCACAAGAAATAATAAAGCTATGGCAGTCTATCGAGCACTGTTTTTTGCTGCAGGCGTTTTGTTTTATTAACGCTCGTGCAACAAAGTCTAGAATTGTGCTATCATTACAATGATCAGTGGAGGCACATTAATTTCATATGCCAAGTTATATTAAATCCATATTATGTACACAAGCACTGGAGAAGAACGCCTTCTGCGCATGTGCCATGGTGTTTCTCTGTGGCGTTGTGTGTATGTGTAACCGTAACATTTTCATTCCCTTTTGCATTTTCTTGCGGACACAGAGGAGTTCTCAAAATGGAGGCGCATGGATGCAAAACTTTAACAACACATTAAAAATATTCTGTGCTGTCATGAGGACATAGTCATAGAGTGGCAAAACAAACCTACGGTTTATACATATTTGGAGGGAAACCAGCTAAAAGTGATTGTCAGGAAATGTGATCCCCTCCCCCTACATCTGACATAGGCCCTTCCGGCCGCCTACACTTTTGTGGAGGCACTATACTGTAGCAATCGATGAGTGTATCTTTAACCCCTGCATCTTTATTAAAACTTATAATATAGATGTTGGAATGAGCACAATGCCATTATACTAAGAGTAAATAACCACCTACGCACCTAGCTGGTGTTTTGTTACAATCCAGCCAGGCTTTCTGAGTTTGGCATGGACTAACTGGGGCATGATGTCTGGCTTTGTGCGTCCTATCGCTATCTCACAGAGGCATCCTTACTGGCAGGAGGCCACAGGGCGAGCTAAGAGGCAATGCTCAGTGCTCATGTGTTTGCTGACATGTACTGTACTTGTATACTGTACATGCAGGCATATGGTGTGCTACAGTGTGTGTATGTGTGTGTGCACTTATTATGTTTACATACACTTACATGAGTTCAGAGCGGCAGGTTCTGTATCCGTCAATCAGGCGTTTACCTGCGGGGCTGCCAAGGCATTATATTGATGTCCTATTGATCAAGGAGGTGGAGATGGTGGGACAAATAGGTCTCTCTGACGTGTGACAGACCATTAAAGCATGCAGATAACGTGAAGGAGGCCAAGAGAGACACAACCAGAGACACTGTAAGCAATAGACATTCCTGAAATACATAATCTCCAGATACTCTGATGTCATCCTGGAGCTATTGTACAGTAGGAGACAGCCTGGCAATAGTGATCACCAATAATCCTTTGTACTTCCCTGAAGGGTTATAATGTTCCAATTTGATTGCATCAGGAGACTTAGACTTTGCATCAGGTAAGCGTCAAATTGACTTAAAGCTATTGTATTGTATTTTGTATTTTTGTATGTTCTATTTGTATTTGCTTAGTTCATGTACATACATGACTGGCAGACAATATGCTTTCCACAGAGGGTTGTGCTGTGTGTAATTGTTTGACCTCAATTCACATGCCCTGGTTAAAAAAAATATATAAATACAGACTGAAATAGAATTTGTCCCAGATTAAACATTAGTTGAACGTCAATCAACATACAGTAGTGGTGTCATCACAGGAGCTACATATATGACCCATAGTCGACGACGCCAAGATTCTTCTGGCATAGTCAAATATTCCAGCTCAATGAAATGCACAGCCTGAGCATATAACGTTATGAGCTAAGAAAACAATGTCGCCGAAGAGCAGTAAATTAAACCAATAGCACGAGAGCTCAGACAATAAAATTAGCACTCTTGGCAGAGGCCTTGAACCGGAGTCTCAAGGTTACCAAGGTATTCGCTGGAACGCCTGTGAACAGGTGTAGCAATGCCCCGTTAGCCATGTTAATGAAATCGTTTGTGCCAGGCTCTGAGATGAGCTTGGCGTCATGGGACTGGGGAAACGAACCCTCAACCGTCTGTTTAGCTCACCTGTCACACTTCAGATAGCGCTCACGATTTAAATAGACAAACACACACATCCTTAAGCCTCCCCTTGAGAGTGGGCCTCATGGCACTTTGATTGTGTCCATTCAGTGGAATGGGTGGCATTAATCAGGTATTGTCTTCCATATACATGCAAATGTTCTGTGTATTGTGTGACTATAAGCGTTCAATTGTTTTGCTCAGCACATTTTTTAACTGTATGGTTACTGCACACCTGACTTCTCAAACTTACAGATGAGCAGGCGGAGACTTTGGAGCCCATCAAAACGTACTTCATGATTGTAGTGTTTCTTTACATGCCTAATGGCAAATTATTTAAACTCGCTTATTCTAAATCAGGAAGAAGAAAATAATAGGTTAGGTTAACATTTCAATGACAGGGCAGAGAAATAAAATAAAATAAATAAAATAAATAAATAAATAAAATTAAACTCGCTTATTCTAAATCAGGAAGAAGAAAATAATAGGTTAGGTTAACATTTCAATGACAGGGCAGAGAAATACATGACAAAATGTAATTTCAAAACAAGAGAACATAACTTACCTTACCTTAACAATACGGTATGATTCCCATATGTGCAGTATATATATATGTTCACTAAATTAACACTTGGCGTGGATGGTTTGACATGGGAATTGTGGAAGAGACTTCAACAGCGTACCATACAGTAAGCCTATAAAGCACACATCCATCTTGTGCATAATTCAATAATTTTCTTTCAAATATAAAGGATCTCTTCAATATTTTCAGTTTCCACAGTAATACTTATTTTGAAACAAAGCCGCCCAGAGCGTAATGTTATTCTAAGTTTTCTGAAGAGTTTGGGTGAAAGTTATGCACAATGTTGCCAAACACAGGCAGTCATTCCAACTCATAAAATAAATATAATAAATAATAATAATAATAATAAATATGTGCTTGAAGCTTGACAGCCAGATTCACACGGCTGGTTTATCTCGCCCAGTTTATTGAGCATCTCCTGCAAGTGAAGACAGGGAACACTGTAGTGGAATTGATTGGTTGTCAGCATGCAGAGTAATTGCTCTGCTCATTTTGCATTGAAAATACACACCCCACCCTTATGTGTTGAGCGGGGGAGACTGCAATGAAATGGAGCTGGATGATCAATAAGATCCTGCCTTTGTGAGGATGAATACATGAATGGATTTGAGCACTGAATGATTTAGTGGATCGACTGAAACTGACTTGACATATACAACCACTTGCTGAAACGTGTCCAAGAGGTCTTCCAGTACTGTTAAGTTAGATCAGTAACAACTTAAACACCAAATGACTGATGATGTAATGATGGGGTAAGTAAAAGCAAGCATTTTTGACTCAAAGAATTACGACCGTTCTGAAGCCAGATTCACATGGCTTCAAGTTAACTTATAGCATGCACTCAAATACTGTACAGTACCTCATATCACATGTCATGAAGTCAAACAGCACCACTCTTTCGCCTCAGTAAGAAGAGAAACATGCTAATTAAACTGACAAGACAAGACTATTTCATGTTACTAAACCACTGGCTACCGCAATATGGCAATGCCACTCTTATTTAGCCCACATAATTCAGAATGGCATTGCAGCACAGAACAATATTTTAGATGGAATGGAAACAGTTGGATGTTCACTGACAGAAAATGAAAGGTTAAGCCAATATGACAGTGTTAGCTTTATGAATTCAAATGTGAAAGCTGACTGGGAAACGTGGGTGTTTGTATTGCACCTGCTGGTAGAAAAGCTACTCTTTCCCCTGGGTCTGTGGGGTTGCGCAGGTCTAACTGGCTTGGGTTATTTATGGTGTGTGAATGTGGTGCTTGAAACACTAGTGGACTGCCGGCTCTGACAGGAAAGGAAGCTCACAAACTTC
Organism: Amblyopsis rosae; assembly: GCA_025399935.1. Taxonomy (NCBI): domain Eukaryota; kingdom Metazoa; phylum Chordata; class Actinopteri; order Percopsiformes; family Amblyopsidae; genus Amblyopsis; species Amblyopsis rosae. The sequence continues at coordinate 2,772 of JAODTR010070200.1, read as the reverse complement.
CATGAGTGTCACTTTAAAAACAAATTACTTGATGGAGCACGGCACAGTGGCAACGGACCAAATGTTAAAATTGGACATTTTGACTGGCTGTGTATTTCATCAGTGAATTATATCATTTCAAAATGCAGACATTTTTTATTGTGTTTTTTTTTTTTATCTGTAAAAAGTGCTTTGATGGAAGCCAGCAGTAGAGACAGACCTTATTGTACTACTATAGTGTAAAGCATGTAAGCATTTTTAAACAGTTTAAATACAGTGGTAGCCACCTAAGCAGATACTGCTTAGATTAATCTTTCAAAGCTGCCTGCATCATTATACAGATAGATTAGCTATACCAAACTGATGTATACAGTATATGTTAGGCATTGGTTACTTATCCTATAATGGAGCTTTAAAATACATTTAAAAATATAAATTGTTAATATAGTTAATATATGTCAAAAAGCAACCAGATTAATATGTTATTCTGAATGCCAGGATCATACTGCCACAAACCTAAACACGTCCTCTATCACCTAACATTAACCCTACATGGTTATCAGGTGTATAGCCAAACCTGTTTGTCCTGTGGCTGTCTTTTCATCTGTATACTGAAGCATGACAGTGCAAAACTGTCATTACTGTAAATGTCTGGAGTCTGAGGCTGGTGAATAGACAGCTTCAAAAGCAGTCCCATACTGTGAACAGTCGTATAGCCTCACAATGAAATATTGAAATAATGAACTCCTGTCAGTGCGTGAGAAGAGAATAGACAGAATGTTTTGACATGGTTAACTAAACCCTTGAAAGCAGTGCAACTATTATTAAGTGCATTGATGTTATGCTCATAGGGTTGATGTTTTATCATTAAGGCTTTTATTTAGACTACTGGAAAATATCCATTAAAAATAATCAGGGCCACTTGATCATGACTCCACTTGACTTGTAGCATGACATTGGCTTGTAACAAGTCTGAGGCTTTGATACAAAATAGCTTTTTGTGTGCAAGGACTTCATTTTATATTACTACAATATTATGTTTACTTCAATGCAGAATTTAAAATAAAGTCCAACATTGGCATGTCATTTGAACAGCAATATGATTTGATTGAAAAGGCAAGCACACTAAATTATGCCCAAGGTCTAAACACATGATGTACACATGGACCTAGCATGTTTGAGTGAGTTGTCATGCTCATTGTTGTTGTCAAACACTACGATATCGCTCTAAAGGTCCGATAATAATTTTACTCCGGATACAGTGTTTCTTAGATTTTATACTATAATGTAGGTCTGCTTAACAAGAGCAACTTCCTATCCAGCTCTCTCTCAGGGATTTTTCCTGTATTCGATTTTGGAATAGTCTCTCAGAAAGCATTAGAACGATTGAATCCGCTAGTCCTTTAAAAGTCAGCACAGAAACACATTAAAAACAATTTGGACATTTCAACAGATAAGAATTGTACAGGCATTATAAAGAATGCATTTTGGGCTAAGGCCAACAGCCACTGAAAGCATCTACGTGTCAAGAAATGCCAGAATTTCAGAAAGTAGTACTTTTTAACAGGGGAAAGCCCAATGGTGGCGTCTTACACACACATCGACATCAAGGTTTTCAACAGTTCTATTTATTGGGCGTGCAGCCATGACCTTGTATTACTTTTTTTATTTATTTTTTTATTTTATTTGTCTTTACGTTGCATTTAAGTGCATTCCTTGGGCGTTGGCCTTAATGTCTCTTGCTCAAGGATGCTTACAAGTTTAGCATGCATACTGGGGATTGAGCCCACAACATGGGAGTTGGCCGCCACCACTAGTCTAACCTAATATTCGTCATTGTGGCTAATCTGCTCTACTTAGTTAAAAATGAAGGTTTCAATTAGAACCAAGAGTGGTTCTTCAGAGTGATGCCATAGGAGAACCTTTAAAGGTTCTTCATAGATCTTTAGATTTTGGTTCCCTAAATAACCATTTTAATATGGTTCTTCAAGGAACCAGATAGGGGTTCTTCAGTGTGATGCCATGGGAACCTTTATTAACCCTTGGAACCCACGATCCGCATTGGTGCGGAAATAACGCATAGTGTACATATCTATTAATAGATTAAGAACGGTAAATGCTATAAATTTACAATTTCTTTCCTCTTAATCCTGGCATTCTACTGAAAAAAAGATCTCTATGGCTTGTTTTCTTCCGGGTATCACAGCATATGCATGACAACTCTGGATTTGCATAATAAAATTGTGAATTTTCACATCAGAGTGACGCTTGGCCAATCCCAAACAGTGTTTGTACTGTGTAAAATGAAGTATGGCATGCAACAAGCAAATCATTTAGCCAATCGCAAACACTGTTTCATGTCATATGATGCCTGTCATATAATATTGCATACCCCACGAAATTCGGGGCAGAGAGGAGAAACCAGATTTTATACTAGACGAAGCAAAGCGAATCATAGCGATAGTTTCTTACGATAAATATACACACACTAGATAGATAGATAGATAGATAGATAGATACTGTAGTTAGATTTAGTTTTTAGTTAGTATTGAGAAAATGTTTTCAGTACAGCAAGTGCTCATGACGGTGCATTTTCTGGACAGGACAACTTTGACACAGATGACAACAACTATTTTGATAGAATCGACCCAATTGAGGATAGAAAGTAAGTAGACTTTGGTCATAAGAACGACATCACAATAATGTTGTTTTTCTGATAAGGTAGAAAGTATTTCGTACTACACATAATACTCTTCATGGCCTGTCTGGCAGTGTGTGTGTGTGCATGTGTGT
>JAODTR010070189.1:0-15836 GCA_025399935.1 Amblyopsis rosae | reverse complement strand
CAGTATCAACTTCGCTTCATGTAGGATATATTTCCTCAGTGTGATATCTGCCGCAGTGTGACTTTCGGTCGTAGCAACTAACGCAGCCTAGGCCTACTGCGTTTTACATATTTTAATCCATCTGCGCTCAGCCCTGCAATTTAATTGACTCGATCGTAGCCTATTTATTTTCCTGTCACGTCATTTTAGCAAGCGGCGCGCAAATTGTTTTCGCTCACTAGAACACCAGCTATTTGAAGCTATTTCTTTCCCCTCCCAGCACAAAAAATTTAAACATATTCGTAAAAACACAATTTGTGCTTTTAATGTGGTTTTATTGTCACATACACGTAGCGACATGTGTTCTCTCCATTTGAGCATTGGACGGCCACTGTGCAGCGCCCGGGAGCCAACTCCAGGTAGAGGAAAGTGTCGCTGGTCAATGGCACTGATTGGGGAGAACATGCAAACTCCACAAAGAAACAGCTACTGGGCCACCGTGTTGCGATTGAGGTTTGTTCTTTTCCTGGTGGGCCAGATTGCCCTATCATGCCTGCTAATGGGACGAAGAAAAGTCAAATAAGTTACTATTGGCTTTTGTGTTTTCCATGCACCATAAAGTTGCAACAGGGTTTTTTCGTTGTGATAGAAACACCTGCAATGAAAGAGGCTCGTAGGCTGGTAGACTGTCAGTTATCTCCACCCTAGACATTAAAATGCATTGCGAAGCCAAGGGCAATGTTGTGAGCGGTGTTTGTTACTGTTTGTGTTCCTATTTACGGAGCCTTGGCTGTGTAGAAGTAAGCTAGCAAAATGCCAGGAGATGTTTGATGAATTAGACCAAAAGTGTATGAGCTCATAATTAATTTACAAGTGCTGACTGTACCTTTAATGGTCAGCAAGTTATTGCACTCCACCATACGTGCATTGCCAAAGTGCGTGAGCATGTTTCCAGTCCAGTACATAAAACCACCATTGTCTGCCAACAGTAAATGTGTCTTCTCTTAGCTACCACCTATGGAGGTAGCTGAGGTTGTCCTCAAAGAGAAGAGCCCAGGGGTCACTGCATGTTCTCCCCGTGTCTGCGTGGGTTTCCCCCACTATCTAAAAACACGCCAGGTTCACTCTCCAGCCAGTGTCATGTGACCAGTGTCCTGTGACCAGTGACACTGGTTTCCATCAGGAGTTGGTCCCCGGGGCGCTACACAGCGGCTGCCCACTGCTCCCTTGAGGGATAGGTTAAATGCAGAGGATGAATTTTGCCACATGAATGTGTATGTGTCCAGGAATCAGAGTATGTGAGTGAAGCGGAGCTGTTAGAAAACACGCTCATTGCTCTTGGAGCTAGCTCTTGGAGCGTAGTTTGTAAACCAAGAGAGTGAACATTGGAGGTATAGCCCTCCTGAGCCCGTACATCTAACCAGTCAGACTGCAGCTGTTTAGAACGTGACACACAGAAGTGCATTTATGTAACATGGTACATAAAGATGGCTGCACAGAAGAAGTAGCCTACATTTATGTAACATTGATGTTTGGTTAAATAATATTTAACTATGTTATCTACCACTTTGGCTTCCTAACCTCAATTTAAATCTGCAGTGGTGTTATTTTGAATTTGATTGTTTCTCTCTCACCGTTACTATGATATCACAAACATTCCATATCACAGATATTTATTATATTACATTGTTGTTTTCATGGTTTCACAGATTTCGACTGAAGGGATCATTTTGCTTGTGATGGAAGAATGTTTTGAAGAGTATGATGATTTCACTGAAAATCAACATAGCAGCTTTGATCAGCAAGATGTGTGCACTGCATGTATTGTGCAAATTGTAGACAATTACTCATTTGCACACATGACCAATACACATGCAATTTGCTTAAATGAATAAGAAATTAAAATATGTTAACAAGAAACTAATTGTTCAGAGATTTGAAGTTATTGTTAATCTAACTTGAGAATTGAGCCAAGGCGAGTGAGATGAGATGAGATCATATTGTGTTCTATATTAAAACGCTACTTTTAAACTTAAGAATACATGAAAACAGCAGAGATCCTTTCCTGTTATGCCATCGATCAGTTCTTAAAAAAATAAAAAGCACTTTTATTAGTTTTATGGTGTGTTAATTGGTAATGTATGTTGTAAAATGCATAGCTAGGTTTTCTCTCATGACATACTGTTATTCTAACAGAAGTTTCCTTACCTTACAATATCTTGATCGTAAGGTTTTTCATTACTGATTAGTAGATCAATCTGCTAATTGCTGTGCATTAGTTTGAACATCTGTTTTGTGTAAACATTCCAAATAGTTAGATTTAAAGTGTAAACCTTCTATGGTGAGTGTTCACGGAGAACTACCACCTGAGATCGTTTGTGTATGTTTGCAAACGTTCAACGTTCGCTGCAAACTCAAAGAAAACCGGAAAATGTTTGAACATGTTTGTGAATGTTCACAGTAGTTTGCCAAATCTCAGCGAGCACAACACGCGTGCATGTATGCTGCCTCTCGTTCCATGAACATCTGGTCAACAGCAGGTTACGAAGCTGTGCGTGAGTGTGAGAGTGTGCATGTGATTTCTTTCTGAATGAGAGAGCAGAGGCATATGCACATGGATGCGTTTATTCTTCTTAATTATATTAAGATGGATGATTAGATGCGCCCATTTTGTTTTACATGAGGTGCCGAGGACGAAGTACTTTATTGGATTTCTACCTAATCTACCACGGCTCTGCTGCTTTGGTGGGCCCGCGTGAGAGCGCACGTTGTGTGCACGAGAGCGCACTGCGTGTGTTGACACTCTACAGTACCAAATCCAGCCGCGATTGAGGAATAACTAGGCGCTCAGCCCGCATAAATGGAGCATGAGATTAGTCCCTACAGTGCAACACCGCTCACCTCGAATGCACACAGCCACTCCACGTTTCCAGCCGAGACATCAGGGCGGATCCATGATGCACTGAACATAGATGGTTATACACTGAACAAAATAATAAACACTTTTGTTTTTGCTCCCATTCATCAGGAGCTGAACTCAAATATCTAATGCGTTCTCTATGTACACAAAAGGCCTATTTCTCTCAAATATTGTCCACAAATCTGTCTATATCTGTGTTAGTGAGCACTTCTCCTTGAGATAATCCATCCACCTCACAGGTGTGGCACATCAAGATGCAGATCAGACAGCATGTGTGTCTTAGGCTGGCCACAATAAAAGGCCACTCAAAAATGTGCAGTTTCACTGTACTGGGGGGTCCGAAAACCAGTCAGTGTCTGGTGTGACCACCATTTGCCTCACACAGTGCAACACATCTCCTTCACATAGAGTGGAGCAGGTTGTTGATTGTGGCCTGTGGCACAACTCTGTTGCATAATAATGTGGAACAGTGCATTTGAAGTTTTGTATTTTTGACAGAAATACTGTTTTCATTGGGTGGTTTGTTCAATTAAATTAAACTTATATCCTAATGGTTAATGACTTGAAAATCATACTGACTGTCAATTGCATCGACTTTAGCAAAACCAGTGTAAAATATAATTTGCATAATCATTTTGAATGCAGTGTAGATACTGTACCGGACAGATATATATATGCTCTACAAGACAGATACAAGGCAGACATATATATATACTACAAGACAGATACAAGACAAACAGAGATACTGTACAGGACAGATACAAAACAGATACAAGACAGCATATATACTGTACAGGACAGATACAAGACACATATATACTCTACAGGACAGATACAAAACAGACATAAACACTACTTGCTAAGGCTAATTTGCATATTCTCTTGCTTCTCCTTATTAGCAATGGCATTTGATTTTCCCCTTCATTCTGGCCGATATGACCCTATTGGCGAGAAGATCATTTATTCATTAAATCATTCATACATTTTATTTTAAAGCATTAATCATTTACCATTGCTGTGTCAGGGACATGCTCCATTGGGAAGTGTTCGAGTCGTATCCTCATACTGAGCATAGATTTCTGGTTAATTTGTAAACTATTGAACCGCCTTTATCCCGTTATCTGTTGATCTAGCTTTACCACCATTTAAAAACACATGCTTGACTTCAACGTCCCCTCACCTGTAAAAACACATATGTGAACAGGATTTCCAGACTGTAATCGTATTCAGCTGAGAGCAATAGATGGGCAGAGCGAGGCTAGGCGGTTAGGGCCTGTCCATCTTAATGTCACCCTGTTTTCTCCAACTTTACATTATTTACTGTGTAGCACAGGGATGAAAACTCTCTTGGGAGGTTTCAAACAATTCCCCTCTCATCATCGTACTTGTTGCCATAGCGCTAATAATGCCGCCCCATTACCCACACCATTTAGAAGGGGATCTAGCGCTCTCTCTGGCATGACCTCTAAAGTGGGCTCTGGGGATCCCCCCTTTCCCCAGTTGTGTCGGGGTACAGCTCAACGGTGCTGCAGATCTGTGAAGGTTAACAGACTTGTGTGTAGGATGATACACCTTCAGTAATGCACCAGGGTGGTAATGACACATACCTCACTGCCCTCCGTGGGTGGATGCTGCTCGTTTAGCTGCCATTCAAGCTTTTCCCAAAATCATCACATTTTCTATTGACTATTTTATGTCATTTTTATATGATTTTTTTTTTGAAGATTCCAAATACAGTTTCTCAATCAGTTTTTAAGTATTAGTGGTTTAGATAATTTCTGAAATACTGTGACTGTGTGGTTTTATCCAGTTTGGACTCTATTTGCCTGCCATTGGTCGTCGTTTGGCTTCTCAAGTTTCATCCTGGACTCCACGTGCATGTCTGATTCACTACAGCTTACGCTAATGTCCTGTCTGGCAGTCACAGCACGATCTAAGCGGTCCAATGGGCATTTTAAATGAAATGCCTGCGACAATGATCTCTGCCCTAGGGCTGACATCATGAATAAATTACTGTACAGGGAAGTACAAGGAAAGGCTGAGACTGAATTGTATACCATAGTATATATACACCACTTCAGTATGGTATGTCATATGTAGAGCGCGGAGGCCTTGCCTTTGTTGTCATTTGTTTTCCCTGAAACTAGTTTCCTTCCTTCACAAGTTTTTTATTTTTTTTTTTTCCCCATCAAACTTGTAAAATATGTAATCAAATGTGTGTTGAATGCATTTTTGTGTTGAATGCCTTTTCCTAACAAGAAATAAAAACACATTTCCTGTGACCTCACCTTTGCCCAAACTCTGTGAATGGGGATGTGAAGATAAATAAAAAAGCTCAATGGAATGCATGTACAGTAAGTAGCTCTTTTCCAACCTTCCGGCCACTCAGAGCGCTTTACAGTTTTGCCTCACATTCACATGATTTACTTTCTTTTAAATACTCAAAGATCATATGTGTACTTCGTGTTACAAAGCAAACGGGATCTAAAAATAATAATTATATTTTTCGAACTTAGGTCCCTTAATGCGGAAGTGATTTCGGCTCTCTATTAACACAGCGCAACTGTTGACGCAAGCCACCAGTTGCGCATGTGTGGTTGAAGCATTACCAAGATGGTTGCCGAGTGGCCAGACTTGCCTGTATGATCTGACTTTGACTTTACCAAGATGGCTGCCGAGCGGCCATATTTGCCTGTATGGACTTTGCAGCGGTTGACTCAGCAGTGTTTCAGGTCAGTGAGCGTTAACGAAAGCTGCGCCTGACACAGAGGCACAGCAGGACAGGGTAAAGAGAGCCTGAGCAGGAGCAGGTGTTTGAGTTACACCTTTAGCCCTCCGCTAACACCTGGAGCTCCTCTGCAGTCAGCTGTTTCAGCCCTTTCACATAAAAGCCTCTGCCACTACGCTCACACGGGAAGCTGTGAGGCAGCAAGGCCTCATTACTCGTTATCAAAGGTTGCAGAAGTTCGCCTGACAAAGACATGGAGAGTCCGGTAGCATTAGCATTAGAAGCTGATGGAGAGATGTCCGCAAGAACGCAGGGATTCCAAGCTCGCTCTCCCGGAATTTACACCCATTATCTCTGAGGGACGTTTGCTATTTGAGCACTGAAAAGAAAGAATTGCAAATTATTTGTGATTGCATAAATCGCATGCACCTTCCGACCACCTCCCTCACTCTGAATACGATGTACTGCTTGGGGGAATCTGTAGCACATATGAAGAGTTGATATGCAAAAGCCATCAAGTCGATCTGAAAAAAAGTAGCATTTACCAAATGATTACAGCAATATTTATTAGGTTAGGTACAATGAACATGAGAACATGAGAACATGTAAGTAAGTAAAGTTTATTATCCCCAACGGGGCACTTATTTGTGCAGCAATATAGTTGTGTTTCACTGAATATGATGTTTTACTGAATATGATGTTTAACTGAATATGATGTGTTTCACTGAATAAAAAGTATATATTCCAAAAATGTTACAAATAATTAAAATTTTGCCTATTTAAAAAATGAAGATGTCAGGATTTAGAGGGTTTTGCATCTGAACTCTTCATATAAAACCTGGACAGGATGGAGCCATTGGGCTTATCTAAAATAAACATCTTTCATGAATAAACCAGACTAACTGTGTATGAATTCACTCGAAATTGCAAGTAACTTTAATTCAGTCATTGCATTTGTAAAAATAAATTGGACGATGTCACCCATGACTCTTCAGCGTTAATCTGAGATTACACCTGCTTCCCCTGAGGTTTTTAGGATGTTGGGGGCTTCATTTAGTTCTGGACTAGCTCGACTCCCTGGATCATTTAAACCAAGGTGAGGCTAAATCTCGAACTGCTGAATTTTAAACCATGTCTGAGTAAGGCAAATGGATTCAATCTGGTTTAAAAGTACACTTTATTCCAGAGCTACAGGCCTATAATCCCTGTCCTTGAAAGCGCCCATGATTTATAATATCTGAGGCAGTGGATAAAGTGTGTGATCTATCTGTCTGTACTAACTTGACATTCTATGACAGTAAATTAGCAAGTAGTGCTGCAAATTGAAACAATGCTCCTTGTCCGTAACCCAGAGCAACAGCCATCCTTCTACAGCTTGTTTTGCTCTAATGTTTACATCCCTTTTACAGTATGCATGCTATTTAGCGCCCCCCAAGTTTGGTTTCTTGCCAGGACGATCATCCACGAAGCATCCGTGCCTGTTTCTGCAAATGGAGTCCCGGTAATTAGTCTCTCCGTAGCTCCCTGTCAGCAGCGAAAAATAGGCGGATAAAAATGCAGGAATGGGAATAGTCTCCAAAATGGAGGACGCCTGGCAGCTTCTGTCTGTTAGCAGGCATGTGTGGGCCTGCTGGCTCAGATCGGCCTGTTGCCAGGCGCTGCTAAATGGGTGCGTGGCCCTGTTGTGCCTTGCTTTCAGACCTCACCACCTCCACCGGTGACTTCAGGGGTTTGTAAAGAGGCTGATGGAGGTTTGGTCTCTTTGGTCTGCCAGTGGAATGGAAATTGAAAAGATTGTGTGTGTGCGTGGGTGGGTGTGTATTTGTATTGTGTGTGTGCGCGTTTGTATTTGAGCAAACATAGTAAACACAGAGAGAGACAGGCTTCTTTTCACACCTGGCGTTTAAGCTACAATCTGTCACTTTTAGGCAGGTTATTTTGGTGACATCCACTGCGAGCTCCCATCATTCACTGTGGTTTGTTGCTGGACACCAGATACAATTAAACAGTACATACGTTTTTATGAATGGTGAGTTGGCCGTGTAATTACCATATTCCCTCAATTAGTTATCGATATAGCCAGCAAGCTAAAACCTTTATTAACATGAGGGGGGAGGGTTATAGAACGGTGTAAGCCTATGAGTAGTGTAGAGGGAGGAGCAGACGCTGCCTTTAACCACAGTATCGCTGCGTGTCCCTTTAACTTGCCCCTCATAACGCATCTCGGTGTACCATTCAACATGACATCGCACAGTATCGCGGGGTGTCCCTTTAACTTGCCCCTCATAACGCGTCTCAGTGTATCATTTAGCACAATATCTGAAGCCATCGGCTACATCGTCTAACAGTGATGAAGCCTCTGAGAGCAAGGTCTGATATTTTTGGGATATTTCCTGGGTTTCGGATATCCAAGACCTCCTTTTCTGTCCATTGGTCATTGATTACGATTTACGATATAAATTTTCTATTTGAGATGCGAGAACGGAATTGAAGTTGCTAAGCTTTATAAACAGATATCCACATCCAGTACCAATATCTTCTGTTGCTGCCTACATGTTCATATATTCATAATTACATCTCCACCGCCTCCTGGTGCATTCTGGGAGGTGGCCAATCCTGCGCGCGGTGGGATGCTCTGGGCAGAGGTCAGAGGTCAGTGTCAGTCAAAACCAATTACGGCAATGCTCTCGCCCGGCAGCGGCCGGCTTACTGGGACGGAAGAGAGTCTCTCAAATTGGAGGATGAGCCTTGTTGATTTTCCCCGCTGGTTCACCCCGCCTTCCCCCCCTTTCCCTCTGGGTCGATACCCATCCATGTCTTCCCATTGGTCCTCTCACACTTTCCAGGGTTAATCGAAGACAAAGATGGCTCCGGGGATTTGTGAAGAGCCTATCTTCTAATCCTTTCACATTGTGGGAGATAAGCCCAGGCCTGGTGACAAGATCTTGACTTCACTTGCTGCAGACTACCAGCGCCTGCGTCACTCCGGCCTGTGAATACGCACGACCCCATGGAGGAGTGGACAGGCCGACAGATACAGTATACTGTACAGGCTATACTGTGGGCAGACAGATACAGTATACTGTACAGACTATACTGTAGGCAGACAGATACAGTATACTGTACAGGCTATACTGTAGACAGAGAGATACAGTATACTGTACAGGCTATACTGTGGGCATAATCTTAAAGGTGGAAGTCATCAGTCATTTTGGGGAAAGCTTGTTGATATTTGAAACAAAAAGGATTATTTTGTCTGAGAAAGCCAATTTGGGTTGTTAAGAATATATTTTGGTTCATAATATGGAATATATGCATTGAAAGGAGCCAGTTGAGGTGGTACGGGCATCTGGTAAGGATGCTCCCTGCGCCCCTCCCACGGAGGTGTTCCAGGCACATCCAGCTGGGAGGAGGCTTCGGGGAAGACCCAGGACCAGGTGGAGAGATTATATCTCTACACTGGCCTGGGAACGTCTCGGGATCCCCCAGTCAGAGCTGGATAACGTGGCTAGGGAAAGGGAAGTTTGGGGTCCCTTGCTGGAGCTGCTGCGACCAGACTCAGGATAAGCGGGAGAAGATGGATGGATGGAATATGGAATAGAAATGTATCATGAATGAAACCGAATTATAATGCCTACATCCCACACAGGTGGTGTAGATTCTGCTACAACAAGGAAAGGATTATTTCACAGCCTGGCTCCGCCCGACTATTGTTCTCAGATCAATATATTTTTGCTGAGATTACAGTCTGAAAACCCTGAAGCCACTCTGCTGGCAGCCAAATCAGGGTGGGTGTTTTGAAATGGTGGCCGAGCTAGATGAGGCGATCGAAACAGTTGTAGCAATGCTGATTGGTTCAGTGCTGTCAAATAGTTAAAAAATTTACCAGAGGTCTACGCCCAGTAGGAGGCAGCACTTCCCAATGGAGCGTGGTCAGACCATATTCACAAGGTGAATAAGGCCTTGTTACACCAGGCTAATTATTTCATGCTGAACAATGCAGTTATCACTTTTGCTTGATCAAAAGTAATCTAACTATAATTTTATTTTAAATCATTTTTGGGTGCTTAAGCATACTTTATATATTTTTATACCATCATTAAATTTGCTCTCATCCCGGGAAAGAAACTAAACATTGCGTAGTAAATCTCTCAATCTTTTCAGACCTAATGATAATTGCGCGGCATTGCCAGTCAGTGATTCATAATTAGATGTAATTAATGTGCAGTGTTACATAAATGTAATCTAATGGTATGTCCACTGCCTGAGGTGTTTGATACTGTATGAGCTCCTCTGTGTCTCGTCTCATGTTCTTAGCCTCGCGAGATCAGGCTAGTCTCAGTTTGACTTTGTCTGGAGAGCTTGTAAATGGAGGTGATTCAGGCCGGTATACTTCGTGTGTTGCCAATAAGCGTCGTATTTTAGCTACGGCCGTGGTTTAGGTGTGAAGTGGAAACAACTCGAGTCGAAAAAACTCCTAGCGATGATACAATATAGCGTCGGTTTTATTAAAATGTATAAGAAGAGCAAAGGTTTTTCTCAATGGAAAATATGTTTTCACTCTTCTCCCGCAAATTTACTACCGCAAGAGTTAATAACAACAGACAACAACAGTGCTGGTTGACAGGTACAAAGTATTTTTTTGAAAGCGTCTGCCCTTTTGAAACAGTTTCAGTGGATGTTTTCCCAGATGGATGTGTCTTGACAGGTCTTGTCAGGTTACCGTGTTCTGGCTTGTGTCCTACTCTAAATAATCGCCAATGTTTTGATGTTTACAGAACTTCCTGGGAGATTTCACTAAGATAAGGTAATGTGTGAGCCATGTAGATCAAACAAGACACCTAAATAAACGGCAAATTACAGTATAGAATTTGTATGCATAATATAGCTAAGTTATCTTAACAGGCAAAACATATGGGTTAAAAGGGTACAGTGTTCAAACTGGGCAATTAAGGCCACATCCTGAGCTTAATTTATTGTGTTATGTTGTGTCTATAGCAGCAGAGAACAGCTGTGTACCAAGTGCAAGTTAGCTAGTTACATTGCAAAACTCATAATCTACCTTTAACCCATCCCTCAAGGGAGCAGTGGGCAGCTGCTGTGCAGCACCTGGGGACCAGTGTGATTGGAGCCAGTGTCACTGGTCACATGGCACTGGCTGGAAGGTGAACCTGACATGTTTTTAGATAGTGGATGAAACCAGAGCAAGCCCACGAAGACATGGGAAGAACATGCAAACTCCACACAGAAAGGCTGGGATGACCAGGGTTCAAATCCGGGACCTTCTTGCTGTGAGGCCACAGAGCTATCCACTTGGCCACCATGTTGCCCCTTAGCAGTCAGAATTGCACATAGAGCTGAGGACAAAGCACACGTGGCGTTCTGAGATCAGGTGCCAAAGGACCACGCCATCGTCACTCTCCAACACCACCTTCAGAAGAGTGAACAGACCTGGTAGAGGTACCACCATCTGTTTGAAGGGATGAGACCACGATGAGTGTTCCCCTGACAGTGGACACATTTTGGTGCTCATTTAGAAGAGCTGTCGCTGAGCATTAGATAACGTTGCACAGGAACATAATGTTGATTTTTTTTCCTCCCCACCTCATTAAAACAATGCACCAGCAAAAGTGCTTACGAGTTTAAAGCATTCACTGTAAGCACACTTTATAATGTATATATTTCAGCCTTGCTGTATATAATTTGTCTCACCTCATTAAAACCACACCCGGTGAAAGTACATATTTTTATCAGTTGCAAGTATACAATGCTGTTTTTTTCCCCCTACTCATGAATATGCGACGCAGTGTATGGGAGTAATGCATTATCACTGGGTACAAAACGTGGCACCACAGCACCTCTTTAAGTGTGGTGGGTCAAATTTAATAATAACACTAGCCAAAAGCTCTACAAAAGAAGATCTTTTATTCATAATATATTCATACTTGTACACAAGTAAAATAAAATGCATATCTATGATGCCATTGCAATCTCTCTGTGAACAATTTGTCAGCGTTCTATTGGTAAAAGCCCACCCATAATTAACCCTCTCTGCCATGAAAATACAACTGACCTTGGGGGAGATAAAACATTAGAATTTACTGAATTACTTATAAACATAAAAAACATAACAGTACCCAACAAATGCATCACTTCTGAATAAATAATGGGTAATGGAGATTCGTCATTGTGTGTGTTCGGTCTCAGATCATTCAGTAATACTTTTTTTTTTCCAGTAGTCTTTTCTGTGAAAGCTTTTGAGAGGGAAAATGGGGGAAGTGTAGCTTAGACACAGTACAGTTAAGTACGTACAGAACAAACAAATTTGGGCACCAGTTCATTATATACATTTAATCTTAAGTGTTCTGTAAAGGCATCCATTTTGTGAAATGTACTCTAACAATCTTCCTTACTGTTGGTCCTTACCCATGTTGCGACATCACGACTCCATACATTTCAGTCACTGCCTGTGAGCGAGAGGTCTCTGTGACTTCTGTCATTGTCATGAGCGTTAACAATCTGTGGGTCCTGCGTTAACGGTGTGGTCGGGTGTCCTAGGACATGGCTAGAGAAATCCAGATTAGGGGAATGAACAGACAGTTCAGCACCTGAATTGTAGATCCCTGGCCTTTGAGACAGTGGGCGTCCGACTTTGGCTTTTTGGTGCACTTCTTTTTCTTTTTGTTCGGAGCTGTGGAGGATTCCAGATTGTCTATTAGTTCGCTATTCACATTTTCCAAAGACTTGTCCAAGGTGTTGGACAAGGTTCCCAGAGGTCCGTCGCTCTGCTTGTTCCGCGTGTCGTTTTTCGTCCGTTCCGGCTCCTTAAATTTAGTCTTGGATATATTCTCCTTCTCCTTCAGCGGGTTGTTGGTTATCTGACGACTCTTGCCCGACAGAATGGAGGACTTGTCGTTGTCGCCGAGGCAACACCTGGGAACGACCTCCTCAAAGGGGTTCTCCGTGGAGGAGAACTTTCCGGCGCGCGTCTTCCCAGCGCCGCCCTGGGTCTGGGGCGTGTCGACGCAACCCTCCAGGTCCTCGCTCTTGAGCCTCTTCAGGTCCTTGCCGGCCAGTGTCATGGGAGCCTGGCACTCCAGCTCCGAGCTGGAGCCCTTGAAGCGCTTGAACCACTCCCACAGGGTGCGTGAGCGGCAGTCACAGATCCACTGGTTGCCGTTAAGGCGCAGGTACTGCAGCGACACCAGCGGGTCCATGGCCTCGCCCGTCAGCACCGTCAGGTTGTTGAAGAACAGGAACAGGGACTTTAGCTTGCCTAGGTCAACGAAGGCCCGCGGCTGCACAAGTGCCACCCGGTTCTGGTGCAGCAGCAACCGGTCCAGGTTGAGCAGGCCGTGGAACATGTTGTCCGTTACCACCCGGATCCGGTTGTTGTGCAAGTGGAGGTACGTGAGGTTGGCCAAGTCCAGGAAGGTGTCGTCATGCAGCGCGAGTATGTTGTTGTCCTGCAGGTACAGGTACTGCAGCGAGAACATGCCCTGGAACACGCCGACGGGCAGCTCCGAGAGGCCGCACCGGTGCAGGTGCAGCGTGTGCAGCTTGGTGAGGCCGCGGAAGGCCGTGGGGCTGACGGTGCGCAGGTTGGCGTTGTCGCCGATGTCCAGCTCCTCCAGCCGCTCCAGGCCGTAGAAGGCGCCGGCCTCTATGTGGCTGATGTTATTGGAGTAGAGCCATAGCACTGTGAGGTTGCGGCACGCGCTGAAGCTGGTGGAGCGCAACACCGTCAGCTTGTTGCTCTGCAGAAAGATGCGCTGGCTGCGCACGGGGATCTCCGTGGGCACGGTGAACAGCCCCTGCTGCTGGCACGCCACCGTGGGGCGCGGCTCGCTGTAGCAGACGCACTTGGCAGGGCAGGCCCTGGCGGGCGGTGCCACTAGAGTCAGCGCCAGCGTCAGGAGCAGCAGCAGCAGATGGCCGCCTGCGGAGACACATTGGGAGGGAGGAAGGCAGGGTTAGCGTGACGCCATACATAGTACGTGTTACTACGTACGCGTTACATTGGGTTAGTGAAGCGCTACATACATGTTACATTAGGTTAGCGTGATGAGCTACATACATGTTACATTGGGTTAGAGTGATGCGCTACATATAGATTACATTTGACATTTACAGAATGTAGCAGATGCCATCCTTACAACCAGTGTCAACAGCTGAGCAGGTCATACAACAGCCATCATAAGCAGACAACATTCTGTTAGTGACAGCAGCTTTTTTCAAAAAAAGGAGAAAAGAGAGGCAAATGGGTTTCATTTATTAATTTCATACTGGCACAGAGCCCGTATGGTCACTGTTACAGAGGCTATGTGAGTAGCAGTGACCCATTAGATATCATTATTTTTAGTTTCTCACACGATTGTTATCGTTAGTAATCGTGACGACATAACAATTGATAGTGAAGTACTAGGAGTACTAGCAGAATCCTAGAAATCACTGCTATTGTCTGTGCAGCAACTGGGCATCGTATCAATACCTATACGGGCGTGGTTACGGTGTGACAGCAACAATGACCAGATGGTTCATCCAGTCAACTGCCAAGTATTTTTAGAAACTGTCTGCGCTTCAGTTTCGATGGTTGGCTCCCCAAATGGACTTGTGTCTAACAATCCATCTGGCATGTCAGGTTACTGTTAACTCAGTAGGCTATACACATTGAGGCCTAAGGGTCTTAAAGCCCCATGTTCCCCATCACATTACCACAGGCGTCTCAAGCACTGTGTTCACCAGCAACCAACGCCATGTCTCTAAGAGCAACCAACGCACGCTATGTGCGCCCAAGGACCCATCTGAGCGTTCCTGCTGCTAAAGCAAGCACGGACGGCTGAGAGCCAGTCAAGGATCGCTCATAGGCAGCAGGCTAATTGCGTGGCTTTCATGTGGAATTAGCTATCTCTAATAGGGTGGACGCAACTAATGGAATTCTAGCGGCCTGGCGCTTTGACATTTAGCCTGATGTCTGAAGATACGCTTTCATGGCAGACTGGTGCCTGTAGCCGAGAGTGTTAAAAGAAGGTACGTGAAAAGTCCCCGTGGGAAATAACACCGCCGCGGCTGAAATGGCTTTTCTTAGCGTATAGCAAGATGTTACATGTTTGCTAGTTCTCATTCAACGTGAGGCCCGTGGAAGCTTCCTTTGTGTTTTTGTCAGATTCCCATTTGAGCACATTATTGATTCATTAAATGTATAGCCAGCAATTGTAGGTAAATTCATCAAATATCTCCTCGTGGTCTGCAAGCTTACTGTGCTCTGTGCATGCTGAAACTATAAGCAGGTACTTCACAGCCCTGGCTCTATAAATAGGAACACAAACAAAGCAGTGAACATTGCTCACAACAAAAATACCCCAGTCTTCGCAAAGTATTTACAATGTGTGGGGCCAGAGCTTCTAAGAGAGCACCCTATGGCATTGAGGAGAGAGCTGTTTATGTTTTGATCAAGTCAAAACATCAACAATCTTTCTCCAGAACGACTGACTTCACCTTTAAATCCCCCGGTTACGGCTACACCTGCAGCAGTTCGGGTGAACCGCCGTGAGCTAGCTAGACCGCGCTGCCGTCAGTGCAAAGGACCAAACTGGCACGCGCGTGAGCGATCGGCGCTGACACCGCACAACCGGTGCCGCACGAGGTAGAGGAATAACACGCCGCTACAAACGTCCAGAACCGCACGGAGACGTCTTCGATCTAGCCAGCCCATCACGGGAGAGAGAGAGAGAAAGAGAGAGAGAGAGAGAGAGAGAGAGAGGTAAGGAGCTTGATAGGGGGAGGGGGAGAGGAGGAGAGAGAGAGAGGGGGAATGAGAGAGATAGCCATCGTCTGCTCCATGTCCTTAGTGAGGATCTCCAATCTGTGCCCCAGCAGGAGATGAACACCAGGCCGTGGCAGGTGGTGAAGCCCCCTGGAAGACGTTTTACCTCCCCTTTCCCTCCCTCAACCCCCCCCCCCACCCACCCACCACACACACACCCTCTGCAGTCCGTCCACGGACCTTGTTAAAGGCGGCCCCGGCTACAGCCTGACAGCGGCTCCAGTGCCGCATTTTCCCTCCCAACCGTCAGACACTGCCAACTGTCAAGACCCTCCGCTGTTTCTGCATCGCAGCACTTCCCCACACACACACACACACACACACACACACGCACACACACCCCCCGCCTAACAATAGCAATATTTTACCGCAGAGGAAGCTTT
>JAODTR010070178.1:5000-15836 GCA_025399935.1 Amblyopsis rosae | reverse complement strand
TTCAGAGATTTAATATTCTCTCTGATCAGTTTCCCCGTGCGTCTCTCAGATTGCAGCGGCAGTTCAGTCGTAGAAGCGTAGAAGCACTTCCTTGTTCCCGTGTTCCCAAAGCCTGATGTCAAAATATACCTGCATTAGTAACAGAACGATAATTAATTCAGGAACGGTACTGTGCATAATAAGAATTACATTGTGGGAGCAAGAGTTCTGGTCTCTTACTGTAAGTGGATGTAAACACCGCATTTCACATTTACTTGCAATGGCGCGCTGGAAATTCGAACGCATGCAGCCTTTTGGTCTGCATATACAGTATAGGGATCTTCTATATAACTCTAATGTAAGAGGACCCTGCCCCTCCCCTTTCTAAAAGTCAAACACTTAAGTTTGACTTGTTGACTTGTTGACTTTTGAAAGGGGTAAAGTAACTTCTAAAGTAACTTTTAGAGGTTTGGCATTTTAAAATCTTGTGAAGTGGGACCAACATGAAGTGTGCGTGTGTGTGTGTGTGTGTGGGTGTGTGTGTGTGTGTAGCCTTCAGAATGGTTAGCCAGGGACTAGCCTCACAACGCCAGCCTTTACTTACGTAAAATCTGGGACTTAACTGCGTCTAACTAACTAGCTGCGTCAAGTTCTAATTAACTAACTAACTAACTAACTAACTGCGTCAAGACCCATCTACTTGACAGGAAAGGTATGTTGATACATACATACATGAGGACCAACTACATAACTCCTATACTGAGGGAGCTTAACAACACAGGTCTGGTTGTTTGCAGGCCTTGTAAATCTGTTTTTACTGTGTAAAATGAACGGAAAGACTGAAATGAGTAAATAATGCACTGCACATGTGAGTTAAAATGCCAACAGCCAATGAAAATACAATACTCCACTTCCTGATAGTGCTGCCACGCTTACAGAAGTAAATGTGTCAGACGTTGCTTATGTGACGCAGTGCTAATGGACGGAGGGGCTGAGACCATAGCCCTGTAGAAGGGAGAGTCAGGACAGCTGAGACCAGAGCCATGTAGAAGGGAGAGTCAGGTCAGCCCCGTTCACTCCAACGGACCGCATATATATTCACAGCAATGGAGGATCATGAAACCTTGTGACACCGATGTTACCGGATGTTAGCCGCGAAGACTAGAAGCACCCTAAAAAAGATATCACGAATCGATGCATTTATTGATTAGTAATTACCAAAATTTGCAGCATCCGTATTTATCTGTTCAAATTGCCGGCTAAAGCACTTCCTGTCACTGTTTGTGTGACAACTATTTCTACGTGAATCACGCTGAGCATTGAGAATTGACCGATCTCAAGCCCCGGGGGCGGGGGCGGGGCTTTAAACTAGGGTTGGGTGCCTCCACCTACCGTCTGCTTGATGTCCGGGATGCCGATGCGGAACACCATCATGGCGATGTGGGCGTCCTCGGACGGCCCCGAGCTGGAGCTGCGCTCCTTCGTCCTCCTCTGCGGTGGCGGCGGCTGCATCTGATTGGCCTGTTGCTGGTGGGTGGGGCCCGGGTTGGAAGAGTAAGGGTTTGCGGCATGGCCCGGGTTGCCGGGCTGAGTCTGCCGCTCGCCTGCGGACCTGCCTGCTTTGCCGGATTGCCTGTGGCCGTCGGGCTGCCCCCCTCGCGACATGCCCCGCCTCCTCTCCTCCTCCCGCTCCTCCTCCTCCTCTCCACCGAGCTCGCCATTCTCCTCCTCCCGCTCGCGCTCCTCCTCCTCGTCGCGCTCCTCCTCCTCCACCTCCTCTTCCTCGTCCTCCTCCTCCTCCTCGTCCTCCTCCCCTGGATAGAGATGTCGGCTGTTTCCCAGCATCCTTTGCTGCTCCTCGTCACTGGAGAGGGGGCTGAATGGCATCGTCATGGAGACAGGGCGGGCGGCACAAGCCACGGCATCATTCCCGGGGACACACTGTAGAGACAGACAGAGGGGGGGGGGAGTGAAGATGTGGGCCCAGCCAAGGCCGGGACGCGTCCCACACGCCTCCTACTGACTGTGGTCACTATGGGAACAGACTGGCGCCTCCATAACATTCCCAACTGTGGAGTCACAGTGGTGCATTATTCACACCACAAGCACACACACACACACACAACACAGTGCAGCGTGCACGCCAACCAAACCAACACAGTGCACTAAATAACAGGGCCAATGCGACGCAACGCAGTGTGGAATATCATACGTTAGCACCGAAAAGAACAATGCAAAACACCCTGATGCAACAACATTCTAAACAACAAACACTACAACAACAACACACACGACTTTCCAATGCACCAATCACCGCATAATATGCAAATAACAGTATTGCACTGTGCTACAACATATAGCTCTGGACAGACAACATTATGCAAGATATCACTACCTAAACTAGTGCAAGAGTGCTCTTATATATGCATCGCTATGCATGAAACTCCTGCAGATAGAGGATCCACAACATAACTACATATAATACTGCAGAAATAATACTGCATACTGTATAATGTATAATGTACAGTGGCATTTGTTGTACGAGCTAAAAAAAAGCACGTCTCCCTAGTGGTGATTGGGAAACACTGCGTCTAGCTTGTGACATTTCAGCACCACAACATTACGGACAGCTCCGATAGAGCTGGGAAGGAAATGCTGAGATTGCGATTGCATCAAAATCCCTCATAGAAATGCATATTATACGAATGTGATGTATACTGTATATGCTGCTAAAGCCAAATTGATATGTATGGAAACCCATAGGGGGACTAAATAAAAATGGAAATGCAATTCCAAATAGCAGTTACATTTTCAAATAATTGCAATACTTTTGCCAAAATTTCCCGCATTTTAGTGGACTCAATTAAAATGTTAATGCAATCCCAAATAGCATTTATAGGCATATCCCACATGCTCCATATAAGGCCTTATTTGGTATCAACAAAACACAAAAAAAATAAACAGTTTTTTACAAGGACAACTAGGCTGCAACAAACATTTCCCCAAGAGTGATAAAACATTGATTTAGATTTTGATTTGAGATTAACCATCTCATATATAAGGGGGTCATAAACACATATCATATGTACAAAAATACAATGCATAAAGCAAAACAACACAAATACACTCACACACACAGACACACATCTCTCTCAGGAGGCATAGCCACTCCCTAATTCACTGTCCCAGTTGCATACAATATTATGCACATACCCATATGCAGCTATATAAATGCATTTACATGCATTTATACACATACATATATATATATATATATATATATATATATATATATATATATATATATATATAGTATAATTAGAAGGAAGAGCAAGATAAGTAAAAGGTTTGAAGATAAGTAAAAAAAAAATGTTTAACTAAATCTTTTCAGATGCCTTATTAAAGAAACGCAACAAGGTAAGATATAAGTGGGCAGGTTGATCCACTCAGATAGATCTTTAAATGTAAAGGCCAATTGTCCATTTATTTAGGAACAATGATAAAAAGGATACTCAGCGTAGACCTTAGTCCAAACAATTATGTATAATAAGACATAATTAAAATATCTTCTAGATTTTCTAAATGTCTTAGATCTACATTTGTTCAATTTACCATCATAAAACAGTGATGAGTCTAAGGACACCTACAAGCAAATCTACAAAGACTCTTGTAAAGTACACATTGTCTTATTCAAAATAATAATGAGTGGGCATATAAATGGAGACACTTTGAATGACCAGTGTTATAAATATATTGAAAAACGGTTGGTACATTGTTTGGTTGCCACTCTGAAAAGCTGTAGGGGCTGGTTGGATAAGCACTAGAAAATATGAATATGAAAATCAAAACTCTCGTTTGGAGAAAACATTGCCATCCTGTTGAATGAGTGCTGTGAAGTAATGAGACTTTACATTGTAAAAGTGTCTTTGCTCCTAAACACACGCACATATACAACAAACAGATCTTTACAGGAGATACCATAAACCAGCAGTCATTAATAAAATGGAGAAGAGAAGAGAGGAGAGAAGGACATATGAGCCAATTACACAGTGACACAGTGCCGATGCAGTTTGATAATATATGGTACACTCTCCTTCCGCACTCTATATTTCTCAGATGCGCGCACACACACACACACACACACACACACACACACACAAGCACAGGATTGGCTGTGACAAGCCCTGCCACGCTCTCGCAGGGCACCAACAGGTCTCTAAAGGCTATTAGCGGGGCGACCACTGCTAGCATAATAAAGAGAGAGGGGGAGTGTCAGCAGGCTACCGCTAGAGAGGTTGTGACAGGCTGTAGTACGAGCTGAGAGCAGGGACTGACTAAATATGGAGACAGAGGGACAGGGATAGAGAAGATGAGCAAGAGGGTGTCGAGAACAAATGGCTTCCCTTAAAGACCTGCACCATTTTGATAAAAATGATACCTGCATTTACGATCTTTGATATTGTGATTCCAATTACATTTTAAATACTTAGTCAGTAGTACAACCAAAACAAATAAACAAAACAATTATGTTGCTAAATTATTTTATTGCACTTCAACACACTACTTGTTATTTGTGTGTGACAAATAAACATCACTAGCACCTGCAAATACTTGCGTAGCCTTCAAGCACTAATTAGGCTACAGCAATTACGACTTCACGATTAGCATAATGTAGTGGCCAAAATGGTAAATTACTATTAATATTAATTGCAACTCCTCCTAACACAGGTATCCTAATTCAAAGCACTTCACATTGTGTCTGCCAGTTAAACACAGTACATTGTTGTATCCATGTATAACATAGTATGCATTTAGTATACCGTTCCAAACATTAACCCTTGGACATCTGGCAATAAACAGACTACAAATATGGCATACTTGTTCAACAAACTGCACGTGTTACTGTAATACCAGTACGGTATCCATGCTTTAACATATTAGCATATATTTTGTATCAAACACACAATACATTATCCCAGTTGGTACTGTAAAGAAATTCCAGAAAAATACAGTTGGGAAGCATTAGGAACCAAAGAGTTAAAAATAAATAATATATAGAAGGGTTTAAAAAAAAGAGGATGGATTAGGAAAGGCTTAACCAGAGTAGGTCCAACAGTCCATCATGAAACAAAAAGCCAACCAATCAACGTTTAACAGAGATGGAACTACTAATGGGAATGAACAATCTGTGTTTCCCTATTGTGCTGAGTAATCACATATAAGAATGGGAGCCAAATGAGCGAAAGGGGCTCGGGTATAGTCGTGGTGGAGGAGAGTGGGAGGATGTGAGATTAGAGTAAGAAAGGGAGGTGTGAAAAGGAGAGGAGAGAATGCTTTTCTACAATGAGCCAGGGAGCCGGGACAACCACACTACTGTTTCCCTACCCTGAAAAGAGGGTAGGAAAGCGTACAGAAAACGACATGACTAATATGACGAGAGAGAAAGAGAATAAGGAGAGGAGTGGAGGAGACAAGGTGTCATCCAGACATTAGGGGACTCACACATCGGGGGTAGCACTGTAACAGCTGGGGACAGCGGTGCACAGAGGACGCTGTATTCATCTTTTCCCAGGAGAAGAAGCCATGTCGCTCGCTAAAAAAACAAAAGTGCCCTAATGAGGAAATAAAAGGTGTGTGTGTTGTTGTGTGTGACAAGAGAAAGGGGGGGAGTTAGAGACTAATAGCTGCGATGGAGTGATTCGATATCGCCATGTGCCAACAAAAGCTAATCTGTTCTCCTTGTTTCGTATCTTTCCCGCACAAATTGTTCTGCGAGTCACACCCCCCTCCCCCCCCCCACGCCCCCCTGTCCTTGAAGAACTGTGTTTCTGTAGCATGTGACATTGTTAAAGGCAGGGTCAGTCGTTCTCGAGAATGCTTGCTAAATTCAAGCTCAAATCACAACATTATCGCTCAATGGTCCTCCAAAATGCATTGTGAAGCAAAGCGTAGTACTACGGCTTTGTTGTGAGCGGTGTTTGCCACTTTGTTTATGTTCCTATTTACAGAGCCAGGGCTGCATAGAAGTAAGATTCTTTTTTCAACATGCATAGAGAACGATAAGCTAACGAAATGCGGGGAGATATTTGGAGAATTTGACAAAATGTGATTTACAATTCGCTTGCAATAGCTGACTTTAGCTTTTAACTCCTGGAGAGTCTGCACAGCCAGAGTCACCTGAGAAAGCAGCCTCTCACACCATTAAAGTAAGTCTGTGCCACTTTCTGCTACTAGAGCACCAGCCTCTCAGACCATAACACGCACCACACACGCACACGGCCGGACTGGTTATGAAAATAAAGAACAAAGGTGCTGGGATTATAACACACAACACACACACAGAGGGAGTCCTTCTCTGCTCAGGACACAATTAATGCACTACATCTATACATAGAAAATAGGTGTTTGCTGCTACATTAATTAACGTTTGAAATATCATATAGCATATCATATACACCTTTACAGTTTTTTTCTACCGCTAACATCCATTTGTCCAATCTGTAGTCACATTTTCAAACCTCCAAACACAACATCCTTCAGTTCATGACCATACCATTAACACAATTCATGTTGTTTACAAACAATATGCAGTCAAATAACGCATTTCTAAAATGCTAATATTCTTCACATACAAGCTTACCTAATACATGGATCATAATTTTATTTTTTACAAATGCTTGCACACGTCAGAAATTAAGAGCTAATGTTTAAAACTGTACATATTGTATAACGCCTCTACTTCTGCAACAACAGTAGCTCAAAATCTATACTGAAATAGCTTATAAGCATTTCTGAATGAACATTAAATTGAGATATAGCTTTATTTATTGTCATTTGTGTATATATAAACTACAGCTACATCTAATCTCACTCAGAGGCATAGAAGGTGTAATACTTCCAATTGCAAAGACAAACACAAAGCAGTAAAAAGGATTAGGCTTATCTGTAGATACAGAATAACTTTCTCAAAAGAGAAGTAAATAATAATGCTTGGACAAGGGATAGTTGGGCCAGGGAGAGGAAGAGGACCAGGAGGAGGAGGAGTTGGACCAGAACAAGGGAGAAGGATAGGTAGGGGCAGAGGAGAAGGAATGCTTGGTGCTGTTCAAAGGAGAGCATACAGTCTTGCTGAAAATCGCATGGATGCTGAAGATTGTTGACCTGTTTACCAGACACAATATTCACTTTGTGAATATAGTCTTGCCACACTCCACTGCCTCCTAATGTGCGTAGACCTCTGGTTACAGTAATCATTACATTATTTGACAGCCTTAATCGGCGTTGCTACAACTGTTCTGATCGCCTCATCTAGCTCTACCGCCATTTAGAAACACGCTCGACTTCAACGTCATCTCACTACAGTAACCCACCCTGATTGGTCCACAGGCAGGGTGGCTGTGAAAACGTTAATGCGAACAGGGTTTCTAGACCATGCGTTAATCCCATCAAAAATAAATTGAGCAGAGAGCAATAGTCGGTGGAGCCAGGCTAGAAGATTGTATAGATTACTATAGAGAACTGTTTATTTTTGTTTTACTATTTCTCTGTTCCTTTTCTTTTGTTTCACAAAAAATGTGTATTTGACTGTATTTCTACCCAAAAGATACATAGATTATTTGTTGATCACTGGCTGCAATTTCATGTTGCTAATACTGTTAAGTTTTACTTATTTTACAGTATACTGTAATGCATAGGTGACTCATTCACTTCCATAGTTTCCAAAATGCACACATTTAACACTGAAGCCAAAAAAGTGTGTGGTTTACAGTAAAAGGAAACTGAATTACCAAAAGAAAAGGTAAGCGGTTGTTAGCGATATAAAAAAACTTTAACAAGGAGGGCTCATAGCAGGAGTGTGAAGTGCAGTATTTCTTTTAAATGTTTGAACTTGGACTTTTTCCTTTATTAAGGTCGCCAGCAAGACTGACAATATTGTATGGAGAGTTGTAAAGTAAAGTTTTTGTAAAACCAGTGTCATTTTATGTAGCCAATAAAAACTGTTAACCTGGAAGTCTATTACTGTAATACATCACAATATGTTACTGAGATGTACTGTTGCTTAGATCTGCATACATTATAGTCTTTAAACTCAGGTACCTCTAAGATACATCATATGCCTACAATGTTCGGGTCATTTAATCGATAAGCATATTTCCTGTACTTTCTACTTGGGTTTCATGATGACGAAATTCTTTTAAAACCAATGAATATGTGTAATATTAATTTATTTTTAGTTTATTTAAAAAAAAGAATATATATATATATATATATATATATATATATATATATATATAAATCAATCAATGGTAAAAAAAATCAGGATGTCTGAAGTTTTTCATCTGACTGTTAACTAAAGTAAAACAAGGCACCAGGGATGGCTGGATTTCTACAGTAGTGGCCTTGTTCGAGAAAGTCCACTAACCTCCAATTTATAAGTGGTCTCTACGACGACGTAGGGAGACTTTATAGCCTGCCGGCACCTTGACATTTACCCTTTGTCAAGTCACTCTCTTGCCTCTCTCTCCCTCTCTGGTCCAATGTATTGCTGCCTCTCTCTCTCTCTCTCTCTCTCTCTCTCTCACACACACACACTTTCATTCTCGCTCTCTCACCCTCTCGTGTATGTAGGACATAGTGTGTGTGTATATAGTTATTTCAGTGTCTTAGTCCCCAGGAAATTTCACTGGGAAACTTCCAAAGAACAGATCGCCCCACTTTCCAGCCACGAAACTGGAACGGACGATTTCCATCCCTTTTTGACATTGCCTCATATAAATGCGTGATGATGATACCTGCAAATGGGCACACCTACGTTTTGTGTCTGTTTGTCTGTGTGTGTCTGTGTCTGTCTGTGTGTCTGTGTGTGTGTGTGTATGTGAATTGAATTGCATATATAATTTGCATTCTTGCTTGTTGCTCCAATCCATTTTGATGTGGTGTTAAATAGGGGCTAATTATGTACGTGAACTTTGACCCCCACTGGTGGCAAAATGAGTAGGCTAATGGGGCTGTTATGTAATCATCTTCAAGCACCTGAGGTCTCCAAGCTGCGGCTCCACGTCACAGAATCAAAGCCACAGTGACCCAAGAGGTTCACAGAGTGGAAAATTAAGCTCATTTTTTGATGTGAGGGTTATAATGTACTGCGACTATAACTTTTGATAATAAATGGAGAATCACGGTTTGAATGGCTGTAATAGCTGCCTGCTATGCCAAATATTTCATGGAATTACACAAGAAAGCACATAGCACATAACATAGCCCACTTTGTGGGATACTGTGTGTGTTTGTGTGTGTGTGTATGCGTGTGTGTGTGTGTGTAGTGGGATAGCCCAGTTTAAGACTTTAATTAAGATACATGCATATTTGGGTTTGGTTTTACTACCTATACATGTTACCATGTATATTTCAGCTTCCTAGTTCATCACTATACCCTGTTTAGTACACTATATTTCAGCATCCCAGTTCATCACTATACCCTGTTTAGTACACTATATTTTAGTATCCCAGTTCATCACTATAACCTGTTTAGTACACTATATTTTAGTATCCCAGTTCAACACTACACCCTGTTTAGTACAATATATTTTGGTATCCCAGTTCAACACTATACCCTGTTTAGTACACTATATTTCAGCATCCCAGTTCAACACTATACACTTTGGTAAATTGAATGCTTCCACACAGTGGCAAGTGGTGCAGTGGTAGAGCTGGGTGATAGGTGATCAAGAACTCGCTGGTTCGAACCCCGCAAACTCCTCACCAAGTGTTGGGGTGTCCTTGAGCAAGACACCAAACCCTAACTGCTTCTGGTGGGCATGTGTGTCCTTGCAGGGGCAACTTAACCATGCTGTGTGAATGGGTGAATGTGAGGCAAATAATGTAAAGCGCTTTGGCTACAAGCGCTATATAAATACTGTTCGTTTATCATTTACATTAAACCGCATATAGAATCCAAACATGCGTGCAGACACGTTACAGCTAGCTAGCCCTAACATCAACAAGGATGCGTATTACCGCTCCATTACAGCATATACAACCATGTCCTGGTTTCTATACAGTGTACCAATGTTACAGACTTCAACAAGAAGACCATTGGTTTCCATTAAAATCCATTATAATCCATCGAGTCTCAACCGTGGAGAACTGAATTGTTTGATTATGTTTTGGTCAGAAAGGCCACAGTGGCTGGAACTATACCTTTTTATGACTACTAGGAGGTGCAGAAAGTACATGTAGGGCCCCCAGATACTAATAACAAGATTATAGCTGAAACACCCTATATTATTTTAAGATACGATGTTACAGAGTATAATAGACAACAGTCATCCAAATAATAAAGCCAAAATGATACCAATACCCTGACACAGATAGTAATGTGGGTAGCAGTGGGGGTTTGGGCGGGGGGTGCCTTTGTATTTCTATTACACACTAGTCTTTCTTACAATGTTTTTAAGGCTTCGGACTTGTGCGATTTAGCATGTGGTTTAAATAAATGGGGAGACCCAATAAAACATGGCGCCCTAGAGGGTTCTTTGCATATATGAGGTTGAGATTAAAAGTATGAAAGGGCATAAAGAGTGTGAAACATCAGGAAAGAGTGTGTATGTGTGTTTTGTATGTGCACACATGAAGATGACCTCAAAGTTATGCTTGTTGTTAACCCTGGGAAACTAACCCTTGCCGCTCCCTAAGGTGAAGTGGAAGGTATTAGCAGGTCAGAGAAAAGTTTTGACACTACTAGACCGATGGCTTGCATCACTGAAACATCATTATGGCGATTCTGTCATACTGTGGCCGTCATATTTCCTTGTAATACTGTAATGTTGTATTGAGAGTTGCCTGGTGAGTCCCAGA
>JAODTR010070167.1:5335-15837 GCA_025399935.1 Amblyopsis rosae | reverse complement strand
ACAACACAGCCCTCAGGTTCATGGGGGCACCCAAACCTCTCCACCACGATAAGGTGATGGTTCCCGGAGAGGTCATTAACTTTATTATTTTTTTCAACAGGTCACCAGTAACCATTTAGAAGAAAGAACATATTGGAACTCAGCTCCCAAATCAAGTAATAGATATAAGTATAGACAGATAAGGTGATTTAACAATGATCATGTCAAACTGCTTCAACTTTCACCATTACATTTGTTTCTATTTTCTCTCACTTTTGTAACACTGGTCATTTCATGTAGGAGTGAGTCTTGTTGACAGTGAAAGATTAATTGTTTGAGACGCTGGCCCAACAGAGGAGATAGAACCACAAGTACAGTTTCATTTTCTAATGCAGCTGTATAGATAAACCATGGAACAGTAAAATAATTCTTCAACATGGCAAACAGATCAGCTGGAAGTAGCTTGATCCCTGGGATGTGCATTTGAACACGTCTGTATGGACAGGAAATGTAAGATCAGATGTCCAATAAATAAAAGCAGCCATTTTAACCTGTGTAGATGCAATGCAGAGGTGAATGACAATTTACTGTAAAACTGGTTTACCAAACCTTACCTTAGTATAAGGCAAGATCACTGGGTTTGGGAAACCTTGGTTTTTCACAGTCAAACTGTGAAAGGTTTGTGTAAAGTTATACACAAATCTATGTCAAACATTGTTTTCATAGGCTAATTGTTGAACTTGTTGTTGCTCGCATGAATTGCTGTGTAATGAATTTTTATATAGGCCTATTCATGATTTTGATTGATTCATGATTATTTAGTACATCCTAACATGCATATTATTATGGTAATACTGCACAGGCAATACAGCACAAAGTTAATAACGTGATGAGCATAGTTTACAAAATATAGATTAATATTCAGAAACTGTAAGTCTCTGTATATGAATTGTCTTTCCACTATGTTGGCTTTACAATCACAGTGGGATGGTAAAGCCATCACAGTGGAAAAGTGAACGTCTAATTTCATGCTAGTGTTACCATACCACGATGTCTGCGCTGGTTATCCGCGAGAAAAAAGCTGATAAAGTTAACAAAAACAACACAAGCACTGCAACCAATGTTTGTGTTAGCATACAGTCTGCTGTGTGTGTGTTTCATGGTGTGTTTAGGTGTGGGTGCATGTGTAGCCAGGCTGTGTGTGTGTGTGCGCGTGTGTGTGTGTGTGTGATTTTCACAGGCTATGTAACCCCTTCTCCCAGAAGTAGAAGAAGAAATCCCACCCCCTATTTTAATGATTCATTTGATTGGTCAGATATTGTCACTTTGCCAATATGAAACCATTTCAAAACGCCTCATACAGTACTTTCAGGAGAGAGGGTCGTAGGAGGAGCGTACATCTACGTCGTTTAAACAAAGGCTGTCACTGCACCTTTTATCTGACTTGAAGCTTATAGATAAGCTTATACGTTTAAGATATTGTGTGATGTTTATTTGTGAAACTATAAATATGTATATATAAGTGTCTCATTTTGTTCACCCCTTCTCTGAACGTTGGCTTGACCAACATTGCAAAAACCTGTGATGTTTTGAGGCTATATCTAATCTACTGGGTTGTAAATTTTGTTTATTTTTAAAGTTGCTGTAGCTAATTAGCTAGATACTTAGTAAGGCAGATAGGATAGCATGAATATCTAATCAAGAGACCTAGGGAAAAAAATCACATAAAACTTTCAGAATTCAGACCCATGTTACAGAACAACATAGTGTATTAAAGATCAGTAATCTAACCTTTCAAAGAATGAGAGGATGTAATGTAACAGCATTCTGCGTCCTGCTGTCAAACAGTCTTTCTAAATGTAGTGTTAGGGTGATCTTTCCGAGCTCACCCATCCTGTGACCTCATGTCTTGTTTATTAAATGTGAATTGAAGTAAAGATCAAACTGTATGTAGCCAGACAGCTTTGCTAGCAGGAAATATAATATGAGGGCGTTCACACCATTGCAAAGTGCACCTACCACAAGATTTGCCTTTTCTATTGCATATAGTGGCAGCTTAATTATTGGGCTGGGTATTTAACAGAAACAAAATGGATCCAAACATACATTTAGAACCTCACGACTTAATCTTGCTCATGTTTGTTAATACTGTCCAATGCGTGCGTTCAACTGATCCTAAAAAAATAATACTATACCATGTGCCTCCGCCCAGCCCAACAATGTTAAGTGTTGCACACATGCATAATATTATGCTGCACAATCCATTTAGTGCAACCGTATGAGCAATAGAGAGAATGAGAAGCTCAGAAAACGCTTCAGCACAGCCTCCAGTGTGCAATGGGCTTTACACTAAAGAGAGGAGCTGCCTTGTCCAAACCCTACTCTTGCACTTAAAAGGTATAGTCAGCTATGGCAAGCTAATTGTAAAACCTAGTTTGAATTATGGGAGGGTTTGAGGGGGTCTGACCCCCCCCCCGCAAATAATACTTGGACTCCTCTAAAAGAGATTAAAACAACAGGTCGGGGGGTGGGGTCGAAACATTTATATAAACCTCTTGTAATATTTATGATTACAATTGAAAATCTTGCCTGTAACCATAAATATTACAATACTGTATATTTCTGGAAGAATCATATGCTACAATTTCAGACACCCCTAAAATTGACCATACCAATTCTTAAACTTGATGTTAACTAGGGGTGGGCAATACTGCAGAATTAGGTTTTTATATGATACCAAGTAATATAGTGCCAGAATTGCAGATAACAATACCAATACCTGTGGGCATTTCTGAATCTGCTCTGAATTGGTTTTCCTCTTACCTCTCTGACAGGAGTTTCTCTGTGTCAGTAGGAACATCAATGTCTGACACAGCCCTGTTGTGCTGTGGTGTGCCCCAAGGGTCTATGTTGGGCCCCCTGTTATTCAGCTTGTATATGTTTCCTCTGGGCATGATCATTTGTAGTTTTAAAGGAATTTCTTATCACTGTTATGCCGATGACCTTCAGTTGCATATCTTTTTACGCTGACAAGCTTGACAAACTGTCAGTTCTGCAGAATTGCCTAGCCTCAATTAAGAAATGGATGGCTGACATTTTTTTGCAATTAAACAGACAAATATGAGGTAATGATCTTTGCCCCTGACGATATAGCCCCAAAGATTAGACAAGCTTTGAGATTTCTATCGGCCACTGTTTCAGGGAATTTAAGGAATTTGAGTGTTATTTTTGATAAAGCTATGTATTTTAACAGTCATGTTAAATCAAATTTGTGGTTCGTTCCTGTTTCTTTCATCTCAGGAACATTGCCAAGATTACATCAGTGGTTTCAAAAAAAAAATTGGAAATGATAGTCCATGCTTTTATTTCATCACATCTGGATTACTAAATGCAGTGTACACTTGTTTGAATTAATCGACCATGGACCGACTACGGGTTGTTAAAAATGCAGCTGCTAGGCTTTTAACTGGGACTAAACGTCGAGCGCACATTACTCCTGTGCTTGAGGCCCTTCTTTAGAGTCACTTTTAAAATATTGGTCATTACCTACAGAGCCTTGCACGGTCAAGCGCCCATTTACATCTTTGATTTATTACATCTTAAATATTTTTCTGCAATCTTTTAATTAGCAACATAGTGTTAGGTTTTTGTTTTATATTATAATGTACTTTTACCTTACTTACTTACAATACCTTTTATTATTAAGAGCGGCTTATGTACCTTCATGTATGGAGTGCAGTGCGTCAATGCATCATTAGGCTAAATCTGAATACATTTTCATGACCACTAAATGATTTGCTAAAGTTTAGCATAAGGTGAGTGTTAGAATTTCTACCTGCCATCTGTGAGATCCGAGTTTGATTCCCTTCTAACGTATGTATGTAGCAAACAAAGCAAAATATTAATTAAAATTGGCTTCATCTTAGGATGCTCCTCTTTTGTTCAGCCATCACTGTCTGAATGCATGACATGTCAGATTGGAGTTGGACGACAGTAGACAGGGTGCGCCTCCGGGCTGCTGATTGAGTCACCCAGCCCTACGTTAAACCATATACATCCATTGGTGCGTCAGACTCCTAATTAAAAAAAGTTGAATATGCTTGCGTAACTGGTGACACAGACCGCAATTTTCTAGCTACTGTACTTTATTTGACTAGAACATAAAATGTGCCTACTACTATGCTAAACTATGCCTGCTTATTGTTATAAATAATTTATAAACAACAGGCAAGTTGTCTTATTTCAGACAGGTTGCATGGTAACTTAGGATAGGTTGTATGATATATCCTAATGTTACTATCTGATCTGTGGGATAGCTCTAAAAACTATGCTACATTCAGTAAACATTGTTTGGTTCTGCTGAGTGCAGTCCATGCATACACCTTCATGTGCTACTCTGCAACTGTAGTTTAAACCCAAACAAACAAGCACCCATTGATTTAATTTCCTAATCATATACAAACATTTTACCTTTCTCCATATCACAAAAAAATGATCTATTAACTGTGAAAACATAATATCAATAGTCTATATACAGTAATTGACATCTGTATAAACTGAAATAAACATCCCCAAGTGTTAATTAAACAAACACGCTTTTTACCAAAATTTTTTATTGTACTGCTTACAGTCTAACAATTCTTGAATGTACACTTTATTGCACTTTTGCCTGTCTCTTTTAACATCATAAAGTAGCTCATCTAACAGAGCTCTGGATACAAGGAATGTCACTTTACAAGAGCTACGGAGTTGTATATGTACTTTAAAGCCATAATAGGTTATATGGACGTATGTTAAGTGGACCACAAGGATCACGTACCGGTAGGTTTGTCCTACCAATTGTGGTGGGCCGACGTCCAGCCCAAAATGACCCGGGCCACATTTTTGTCCCAGTCCAGCCCTGGGAAGCAGAGACTATGGCTAGAACAACAATTTGCACAGACTAATATGTGATATGGGTTTTAATCGGGTTAACTTTGAAAACTATTTTTTATTTGGCCACTGCTTGTTAGATTATATTGATAGCTGAGAGTAACCACACATATATTATAACAAATGGGTTATACTGAACATTCTAGTGTAACCATTTTTATTTAAAAACTAAAAACACACTTCCAATCCGTGGGCAGAATAACATATTTGACTGCACACTAAATAATTGAAAATCAAATCACGCACACTTTCAAACAGACAAATTTGCCAAATGGTGTATGATCTATCAGGCTTGTCACCTGTCTAAAAGATGGTGCTTGGCTCTTTTGTCCAATCTGCCACCATGTGTGCCACCACTATTAATCATCAAACCTCCAATAGACAGATCCACTCTCGTTAATTAGCTAGACACCTCACTGGACAGCAACCATGGTCTGACATGTATGTGGATGAAGGATGAGAAGGGGCGAGCTTCATTTAACTTTGAGAGGAGGGTCGAGGAGCAAAATAAGATGGGGGAGGTGAGAGGGGCAGAGAAGAGAGAAGAGGAGACGAGGAGGTGCAGGTGAACAGAGCCATGGCTGATAAAGACAGAGGAAGAAGTAATAGGAGCAGTAGGAGGAGTGAGAAGGATGAGGAGGAGTGAGAGAGCCATGGAGGTATAGTGAGTAGAAGGTGAGAAGAGGGAAGCAGAGCAGATGAAAAGAGACACTGAGACTTAACTGCAGTTATCATTCTTTAAAAAGACAACCAATTAGATCAACACCCTTATAGTATATAATAGATATATTATCCTATGCAACCATCATTATTTTCCAGCTCTTTGGTTCTCATCCAAAGGACGGACAGACACACGTATACACACACACACACGTATACGCACACACACACACACACACAGTACATACACACACATAAAATATATATATACACACACACACATATATACATATACAAAATATATATACACATACATACACACACACACACACACACACACACACATACACACATACATATGCATACATATACATTATGTGGTTGATTAGCCTTTAAAGTATATATAAAATTAACTGCTCAGCTAATTTTGTGGTTGATTAGCCTTTAAAGTTTTGGAAAATCTTTGAAGAGCATTTCACCCCAAACATGCGTGTCCACATATGAAACTTGTCTTCCTGATTAGATCATACAAAATAAAGGTGCTATAATTACTCCATCTGGCTGCCCTGCAGTATGGTCTAAATACGCCAAGAAGACCTACACTTCATGTGGTGGATGTGATTTCATCTAATGTGACTTACAGGAAGTCACAGGAAGTCAAAGTATTTAGGAGAAGGTACGGGGGAGGGATCTTGCTGAAGGAACAGTGTTTTCCCTTTGGCCATGATGACTTTACAAAATAAAGAACCAGGTTAAAGTTGTCAGCAGAAGCTACATCACTGCTACTATATATATATATATATATATATATGATTGAGAATTGTCCCTTTCTAGTATAACAACACTAAATGACAACAGAATTATACTATGCTCAACAACCTCTGTCGATGTACTATGATGCACTCTTAAAATTAGGAAGTAGTACAACAGTTGTGTGAGTAAAAACGACATTCCAAAACGAATAAGGAATCTAATACAACAAATGTGCCTTGGTCTTTGATATTTCATTGCACCTACGGTATGGGGAACACAGGGATATTCCACAACACACCCCTTTCCACAACACACCCCACACAACAGATTTAGTGTTTTTCCAATTATTCCCTTGGGTATACACAGTATGGTTTAATCAAGACTGCTGTGCTAAACAAGTCACTTTCATTTCTATAATTTTAAACAAACCTCTCAGTACACCCATAGTTGATAGCAGATTTCCATTGTAGCTCCAATTTCCTAAAGATCAACTAAATAAGGGTTCTTGAGCCAAGCCAATACTATCCTTATACAGTAAATGTGATGAGGTCTGTGACGTGCTAAGGAGAATAAAATAGCTAATAGTTAAGCTATACCTATACCTTAGCTTATAGCTAACTTATAGCTAACAAACAATTTGAAAATCCATTGCACACGTCACACTATAGTAGCATTATTCCATTTACATGTAAAATTTGGTCTGCAAAATCACTTAACGGCCTTAACGGCTGATCCATGGATGTCATTGTAATTCCCCAAAACGGTAGTTTAATATTGATAACCCCAATGACTATAAATGAAAGTGGACAAAGCTAATGTTACCTTCTATGAATCAAATGGTCTATGGAGCCCTTTGAAGCTGTAATGTATTTAAAGGCTATATAAATAAACTTGACTATGAATGAACATAAACGGAGTTCACCATTGACGAGTACAAACAATAAATTAATGCATTCAAAGCGGTAGGTTCTACAGTAAAAGCTATATGTCCTAAAAATGACCTTACGCCATTGAACTTGTTTTGCTGTAGGCTTTATTATTATGGATTGGAAGTGCTTACTATACTATTCTGAACAATTGAGCAGTACCACATATCCTTACAACACATGTCATTTCAGGCATGGCATGGGTTTGAAATGGAAAGCATCAACAGCTTGGACTGTCCAAACGTGCCCACATGTAGGCTCCATTGAAACAGACAAGTAGAGGCCTCCTATAAAAATAGCACAGCTGATAAACAAAACAGCGTCAAAAAGGAAGTGAGAGGTTCAATATCAGAGCACCTCTGTGAGCAAACCTAAAAGGACAGAGTACACTCTAGCTGATATTTATGCTTTATGGTTCCTAAATAAATGTACTGTATATGTTGCAGAGAATATTTTTTGGTTGGGCACAGGGAAATAAATGATCATCTTTGATTAAAATATTTGTGTTTCTAAATACTGTAGCTACTACTGTATTCATCACATACAAAATTATAAAAGACTGATAGTAAAAACTGTTATCTGTTCACTGGGATGAAGAAAATGTTTACTGAAGGTGAACTCTCAGTGGTGTAAGCCATGGTACAAATATATGCTTAGTGAAGAATATATTGTTTGCTATAAACACAGTGTGATCAAAATAGACACAATCCATGAGATATGGGTGGAACAAAATAACTTAAAAGTAGAAGAACTAACCATACATTTCTCTTCCCATTAAATGCCACTATACCCATTAATCTAATTGAAATGTGTTTAGCGCAAATGCTAAATAATAAAGTAATTCTACTTCATAAACCGGTTTTCTTCACCTCTTTCCAATGAGTAAATTAAGTCTATTATACTACTGTATGCAATCTGTACAGTATGAACAAGAGTTAGACTGACTTGGTATCATCTGATGTACTATATTTTGTAAGCTTCTGGGTCCATTAACCATTATTAATACTGAAGTACATTTTAATAACACTATATATTTAGTTTAGATAGCAGGTTGGTTTTATCCTACAGAATCCGTACAAAGGGCGGCACGTCATTCTATAAACCTCTGACTTACTAGAAGTGAATGATCCCCATTGATTTATGGCACAAGCTTGAGTACAGTATGTGCATGCATAGCATACACGGGCTGTGTGTACTTGCATATACCATATTTGCTGAGTTCACATGCATGCAAGTAAAAGACATTCCAATCAAGTTGGCAAAACGTGCCATCTGGCTAGGTTACCGAGTCCTTCCAATGAGTATTTACATACCCTCAGTTCTATTTAGATAGCGCGTTTTCATTGTGTTTACAGATAGTTGGCACGGCACGCCATGTACATTCACGTAATTTACATACAGATACTATGAAGATTAGCATCATGCCTGTTTTACATTTAATTAAGTCGACGATTTATCCTACTAATGTATAAGTAAAGGCCTACTACGTGTCTCATTTCATTTTGTACAATTATACAGCATCTATCCTTATATACTGTATCAATTACATTTAATGTGATAATCCTAACATGACAACAGGCTTAAGTAATAAAAAGGTATAATATCTAATCTGCAAAATGACATGCAACATTTCAATCTATACATAAAAAAACTGAGACAGAACTAGAACTAGTTGAGACAAAACAAGCAGAATGTGTCCAATATAGATTTCTGTCTTACTCATACATTCTCACATTATGACAAAGCAGACTCATATTATCATTGGCTGTATTCATTTTGACATATCTTAGATTCACACTGAAACACCTGTCAATAAATATTGTCGATTTCATGAACACGTCTGAATTTCTGGTTATCACAGCACGAAAATGTCTCTGATTTCAAAAGGTCTGAATCAAATTACCTAATGTAAATTAGTAACCTGAAGAAAATTAAGAAAACTAGACCTGTTTCTGACCAACTATGAACCCACTTTAAGACAAGCAGGCTAGACTTGTGTGCTAACATGCAAAACAACATGTAACATAGTAAATATGTCTGCTTTAATCATAACCATATGTCAAAATAAATGCCTCCTTATAATAATAATAATAATAATAATAAGTCAAGCTGTTTCTCCAAAAGCACATGTAATGTAGACTCGTGTTTGAAATGGTGATGGTGCCTGTATTCCCCTTTTATATATGATACATGTTCTACACAAAATACTGTATGCATTATATTGCCACTTGTTTCAACCCTCAGCAGAAAGATACAGTTTGCCATGTGCATCGCACATAGATAAGCAATCTGTCATTTGAATGAGAAAAGGTCAGGTAGTATACAAAGACAACCAAGGGTAGGTACAGTGTGTCCCCGTAAAAGCACAAAGGAAACATGTACATCATGTGTATGCAAAATTATAACGCATATACACACACACACGCGCACACAAACACGTACGTACACATGTCAACAATGGTACTGTACATATATATATGTACACGCGCACAGATAAATATAATCACATGACCCAAATATACAACTCAAACACGTGTGTACACTTAGACATGCAAAAATGCAGATGCACACACACACACTTACTTAGACATAAAACACACATATGCATATAGTTCCATACAGCAACAACTGATCTGTATCCTGTATCCTTATGCAGACAGTCAAACAGTCACTTCAGGCTGAGAGCTGTTGGTGGCATTTAATTATTGACTGTCTGAATGTGTATGCCAACACTACTGTAAATATGTTCATGCTGAATTGTAAAACCGTGTCCTAAAACCATGTGTCATTTAACACAAGTTAAAATATCAAAAACAAGACTTTATTATTACTGTTGTTTAAATCAACGTAGACTGAACTAAAAGATCACAACTGAAACCCTCTCCTGAGATACACAGTGGGAGTGCAGTTTACACTCAATTAGAAACTACTATTCTCAGAATAACTTACTTAAATAATTAACAAAGGGTTCTACCACACAGTATTTTGTGACGAACAGGCTGATGATGACTCAACATGTGACATATTATCACTGAACGCTCACAAGCATTTTACAAATGTAATACTGTCGCAGCCACCAAAGTTGTGCCACAAAAAAATCTTAATTACCTATCATTTAATGAATTTGTACATAAAGTACAATTACAATAAGTAAATGTATACTATAGCACAAATTAAATTACTATTTAATAAGTTCAGCACAAATTTATAATTGACAATTGAGTCAGTTCAGTTGCATATTAAGATATATTG
>JAODTR010070136.1:0-15841 GCA_025399935.1 Amblyopsis rosae | reverse complement strand
TATATATATATTTATAATATTCCAGGATAAGAAAAAGGTTGGATTTGGTGAACCAATTGCTGCTATGTCAATAGAGAGACAATTAAAGTGCTTAAAAATTGCGTATCATGTGAACATAAACATTATCGCTACCTGTTTTTTGCCAGTCGGATTTCTCTTTTCATCGTTGGGTCCTCACACTTCGTCTGAGAGAGACCCACGGGAGATGTCATGACCACAGTCTGAGACAATGAGCTGGAGGTTGGTGCTGTGCGGATCTGGTATGTCTGCACCTCTCCTCCAGCCCCTGGGAGACATTTGACAGACAGTCAAGGTACAGTGGTTGCAGGAGTAAGCATAAAGGCCAGTATACACATTGGGATTTTGGGTTGTCCCAGACGATACCTGACCAACGTGAAAGAAACTGTGGTCCTACGTCATGCTGTGAGACATTAAAAAGATGGCCAGGGGTCATGGTCTTGCGACCATAGATGGCCTGGGTCAAGACAGTGTCAAAAATGTAACTAACTAACTAACCAACCAATAGGATGTAGTTGGCTTGCAATTGACCATTTGGCCCATATCACCCAGTTCTAAAACCAGAAGTGAAACCAGCTGTATGTGTGTGTAACTTTGTGTTAAGTGTGAGTGAGAGATTGATGCATATTTAAATAAACAGTGCATGCATGTTTAAAACTATAAGCTACATACCTGGCACACATTACATATTTTGAATCGAAGAACAATGTTTACCCACCTTGTACAACCACCTGGTTGCTAGGCACCAGTATCTGCTGGCCATCGGGTGTCTGTGCATACTGTAGGATGGTGGTGCCTTGCTGGGCTGCACCAGAGTTGCTCATAGTGAGCGTCTGTATTCCCTGAAAGCCCTCGGACCCTGGACTGGCTAGCTGGATAGTACCATTGGGTGCTATGGTAACTGGAATGCAGAAATCACATATGTTAGAGCTAATGTTAGAGCTGGCTAGATAAACCCCTAGGCTTCTAGTTATTCCATCACTATAATTAATAACAAGCATGTGAAACTTTAACCGTAATGGTGTAACTTAAAATTTTTATAGAAACATACGGTGGTTTGCAAAAGTATTCAAAACCCTTCAATGTTTCCACATTATAACCACAAACATATATTTATTTTAATGCGATTTTTTTGTGGTAGACCAACACAAAGTGGTGCATAATTGTGAAGTGGAAGGAAAATTATACATTATACATACATAAAAAAACGGATAATGTGGCGTGCAAAAGTATTCTGGCTGTATGTTTAGGGCTGTTGTCCTACTGGAAGGTGAACCTCCGCCCCAGTCCTTTAGTCTTTTGCACACACCAACAGGGATTCTTCTAAGATTGCCTGTATTTGGCTCCATCCACCTTCCCATCAACTCTGACCAGCTTCCCTGTCCCTGCTGAAGAAATGCATCCCCACAGCATGATGCTGCCATGTTTCACGTGGGGATGGTGTGTTCAGGGTGACGTGCAGTGGTAGTGTTCCGCCACAGTGTTTTGCATTTAGACCAAAAACTTACAATTCTGGTGGTCTCGTCTGACCAGAGCACCTTCCTCCACATGTACACTGTGTCCCCACATGTGTCCCATTTGTGGCAAACTGCAAATGGGACTTCTTATGGCTTTATTTCAACAATGGCTTTCTTCTATCCACTCTTCCATTAGTGTCCAATTTGTCGAGTGCACGACTAATAGTTGTCCTGTGGACAGATTCTCCCACCTGAGCTGTGGATCTCTGCAGCTCCTCCAGAGTCACCATGCACCACCTTGGCTGCTTCTCTGATCAATGCTCTCCTTGCCTGGCTTGTCAGTTTAGGTGGATGGCCGTGCCTTGGTAGGTTTGCAGTTGTGCCACACTCTTCCCATTTTCGGATGATGGATTGAAAAGTACTTTGAGAGATGTTCAAAGCTTGGGCTATATATATATATATATATATAAACCCTGCTTTAAACTTCTCCACAACGTTGTGTCTGGTGTGTTCCTTGGGCTTCATGATGCTGTTTGTTCACTAATGTTCTCTAACAAACCTCTAATGCCTGAATGAAGGGTGGCTCCCAGTGTAAATTATCAATGTATTATTAAAGAAACACATACTATATTGTCCACTGCTGGTCTGGTAGATTGGCGTGTTGGACACAGTAACACCCGCCACCCCTGTGGAAACGGGACTCCCTTCTTTACCCTGAGGATGCGATGTCACTTCCTCACCCGAAAGGTCATTTAGGATTTTCCTACATGAGAATAGTAAATGCTCAATATTACATTACCACAAAAACCAGCGAAACCCCTTTTACCGGATACTGTGTGTGAAGTTTACCTGTATGATGGTCGTCTGGCTAGTAGCTCTCTTTGGTTATGGGTTGTCCCACTGTCTGATGAGTCCTGAGAATCATCGCTGTCTGAGCCCTTCAGAAACACATGTAGAGTCACAAGCCACACAATGTTCTGGCAATATGGGAACATGTATAAACAGGCACTAAGAAGAGAAAAATACATGTCACTTTAGAGGAGGATGGAGAGGCTCACCTGGGCAGACTGCATCTGAGGGGACTGGATAACTGAAGACTGAGCAGACTGGATCACTCCCTGAACCTGAAACTGGCCCCCTGGGAGCTGAACCACAGTCACTGGAGAACCACCAAATGACATCTGCCCATCCAAACACAACACCCTTGCTTAAAATAATATCACTTAAAGCACAATATAATTATATTATTATTATTATTATTATGTGTGATGTGCTGATTATGTAATCTATGTATGCTGCCAGTACTTAAACATCAATGGTAAAGAAAATAGTAACTAGTAGGCTTATCTACATCCTACTAGTTTATAACAGCATATCAAACACTGCAAACATTGACCTGACAACTCTCTCATGGATTTCTAGCATAACATTATGTGACAATAAATAATGGTGCCCCAAATTATTTTACTTTATGTAGAGCAGTTTTTCCTGTGCTTACGATTTCATATGTTGTTATTTTGAAATCATGTACCATAGCTTTTAGCACCATCATGGTTTAGCTAGATTTATTACAAGTTTCTAGTAGGCTAATGTATTCTGGTTATCACACTGAAATGTAGTGAATTCATCTTTCATTAAAGAATTTCTTATTTGAATGCATGCAATCGTAATGTAAAGGGCCTCTTGAATGTAAAGATGTAAAGAAATCAGATTCCCTCTATATTACCTGTTGGGCTATCTGTGAGATCTGAGAGGCTGTAATTGTGGTTGGAATAGAGACGGTCTGTGATTCTGTGCCATTCCTGCCCTGTTGCGCCTCTTCCATGGTCACTAGGCACAGACGCATTCAAAGTTAACGTTTCTATTCATTACGCAATCATCAAACACATTTGAATGTGCATACATTTTATGAATGCCTTGCAGGTTATTAAACACACAATTCGAATATAAAAACAGCAGTCGCATTTAATTAATTGTATATCACATTATGTAATAAGTTCAATTAATTGATACAATGTCTACTTCCTCGTCGTTTTCTATGCTTCTAACGTCGCCAGCAAGGCCAAAGTGATTAACAACTCCATTCTGCGAAAGTATATTATTAAAAATAATATAATCGTAGATTGACATAGCTCTGTAAGTAGCCCTTAGTGAACTTGCATTTGACCGTTAAAGAAAGCTATCTCTTAAACAAACATTGATAGCGAATAGGCTTCGGTAAATGGACGTCATTGCCGCTAGCACACCCTCAGCTACCG
Source organism: Amblyopsis rosae (assembly GCA_025399935.1). Taxonomy (NCBI): domain Eukaryota; kingdom Metazoa; phylum Chordata; class Actinopteri; order Percopsiformes; family Amblyopsidae; genus Amblyopsis; species Amblyopsis rosae. The sequence continues at coordinate 12,108 of JAODTR010070136.1, read as the reverse complement.
TAGCCCACATAAACCTTTCATAGGAAAGTTTTCATTTTATCCAATGTGGCACTTTAGTCATTATGGCTCACATGATGGATGAACTTTTTGACTCAATGAGAAAATATGTGCAACACTGTCACTGGCACGCAAGTACCCGCGTCAATAGACGTCAGCGATACAGGGAGCCATTAGAAGCTAACTACACCTTCTCTTTCGTAAAACGACGAGGTTGACGGAGTAGCAGCCGCCATTACCAACCAAACAGAGCAGACAGCAGGACTTCTGTAGCACATCGATAGCTCCAGATAGATTAATGTTTACCTTTCAAGGGCCGGTGTAACTGTTCTTGTTCGCTGGATTTACCAAATTATGAACCGATTAAAATATGCAATTATAAGGAACGTAATCGGTAAAGTAAATTAGCTGCAGGCCTAGCCAAGCTAACAAAAATTCTAGCCATAAAAATAGCTGAGCGTTCCAAAAGAAAATAGGCGGTACTCCCTACCTAGAACATATGACGTAATGTTTCCTTCCCCATGATTTCTGATTGGTCAGAAAATTAGATATGTTTCCTTGCCCAACGTGGTTGATTCCCCAGTAGGTAAAATTTGTTTTGCACATCACAAGAATAATAATAAGCCATACGTGCCCTTTTTCAAAAATATATTGTTTCGATACCATATATTACATCTTATTTGAATCAATTTGTACATTATATTGGAAGAAAGTCTGGTTGCTTCCTCATAAATATTTGTGTGAATATGGGTAAGATGTCCTAGGGTAAGATGAAACGGTATTACATATTTTTTTGGTATTGTCCTCATATGAAGGCGTTTTGGGGAGACCTTTGTAGATATGTTATTGATTATATTGTTAAAGATTTTGTCTTGTGGTGTTTTATTTTATTTTTATATTGCAGACAGATAGCTACGGACAGGTAGCCTCGCGAGACCATCCTGATATCGCGAGCTTCAGTTTAATTTCGCCGGGAGAATCGATTTGTGACAACAATTCGTCTGGCACGTCAGGTTAACGGACAGGTGTCGTGCCCAAACGACTAAGTGATTGCATGATAAAAAGTGGTAACTGTATGAAAAAGTGCATTTAATGATTATATTCCCACATTAGTAACGGATTGATTCATTAATGGATTCATTATCTACACAGAGCAGGTGAAAACTATAAATTAAAGATTATTTAAAAATATATTTAAAAAAAATTGGCGGCCTATATAAACCACCATGTTAGGTGTAAGGGCTAGTTACTAACAGTATATTTTCCAAATATAGTCTAAACAAGGATATTTGACATAGCAAACAAACACATAGCACATCGGAAATTATAGACTGTAGCCAATCATTTTATTCAGGTAAATGCAGCTGCAGACGCTGGCAATCACTTTTAATCAGAATGTCACTTTTGGGCACACTCGTCCCAGGTATATATTTATGAATTTGGAAATGCATGACCTCAAACTAATAGCAATATGTTAGCTAACACAAAAAAGCAACACCCAATATAACATTAGGCTTTGCCAGCCTTTAGTGATGATATTTTTCCTATCCTACTTTGTATCCATGACAATCATGCATTTCCATCCACTGTAAGTTACAAGCATTTGTTGACACTTTGTTTATTAAAAAAGTAACTGCACCCTAAAATATATATTTTTTTAGTTGCAATTTTAATAACAGTAGGCTACTCAACTATAAATGCTGTTAATACTAGTTACATAATTCCCATTTTTTACAAAACTCTGCATTTGATGGTTTGAAAATTGCTCAACCTGACAGCTCTGGTTTAAAATCATCCACATTGTAAATGTTAATGCAACAAGCCTCTCCCCTTTTTTGGTCAACTTTGTAGCATTTACAAAAATTGTGCAGGTAGTCAGGCATAGCCTAGATCTGGTGGTACATTCAAACTTAGTTATTAAGAAGCCAATGTATGCCCATTTGTGAGCTGTACTTTATTGTGGTTCTCTCTTCTTACTACATTGTTACGTAATATAATAAGTTGTATTTCTTGTTCTTACAACTCTACTCGAGTCCCAATCTCCTTTTAGTTTTAGTTTTTTTAGGAAACCTAAATGCTAAATTGTACAATATACTCAGTATACAGTATGTTCGGGGTTTCTGATAACAGTCTTTCATGAAGTTAGAATAATCTGGTAATAAAAAGGACACTTAGAATACATTTCTTTTTATTTTGCATGACTTTTGCAGTATAAAACATTAAGTAGGCTGACCAACATATATGAGAAATTTAAGGATTGGTGTGTATCATCTTTATCTTTCAGTTAAATGTCTCCCGTTAATAATTTTACTGAATTAACCCATCACAGACCATATGAATTCACTGTAGAATTTATAAATAACGTGAAGATTGCTTACATAAAAATATTGATAGAACACAATAGAATAGTATTTTTTTACACCACAGGTCAATTTATTTTATTTTAATACCTTCTGTTAATAAAAAATGTAGAAGCATAATATAGTATTTCACGAGGCTGTGCAATCGTGGCGATTAAACTGCACTGTCATTGATTGCATAGGATTTAGGAAGAACTCTTGCAGAGTTAACTAGGGAAAAGAAAAGCAAGATTTCATCGACTTCTCAATTATGTAAGTTAGATTGACAAATGCTGGGTTGTCACAACACCCATTTTATGCATTAGGTTACAGTATTTATCTTGTTAACCATTTCAAACATCAACAATAGTATGGATTATGGTTTATATTCACAGATTGCACCAAGTGACCAATGGGTCCACCTCTGTGTAATCAGAGGGCTTTTCCCTGAATATACACTTGTGTATCTTGTACAACAGAAAAACTAGCTCTACCAGCAGTGCCTCGAGATTAGTTTTGTGCTTGGCCACTGAGTCATGCAAACAGTCTACTATGAATGAAGAATGTACAAAACTAGATTATATACGCACACATAATTGTATAATTTATAACATTATACAAAATCAAAACCCAAGTTTAAACTCTGAGAACATGGAATGACACCACAAAGCAGAGGGATATTTATCATTCACTCACATCTCCACTAAGCAAATACTAAATTGAGTTCAACCGGTGCACAGTGTTGTAAAGGAACATTATATCCCTAGTAATGGTAAAATAGAATGCTTTTTTTCAAATATAATTTTGATTGAGTTGAATGAACAAATATATGAGAGGACACATAACATACAAATATAAAAACATAATGGGGTATAATAGAGAGGGTATGATATCCAAAATACAGTATATTTGTGGACCAATGATACTGTATCAGCAATGGCTCAGTTTTGCATTTGCTTTTACAATAAAATAATATAACTCCAGTGATTCTAAACATATATATACATACACACACACACACACACACATATATATACATACATACATATATATATCTTTGAAAATATTTAGAGTAATGTGTTCTAAATTAGATAAACAGCTTGACTAAATTCTGAACAGAACAGAAAGCGTATATTTCTTGAACTCTCAAAACAATTGCTTTGTAATGTAGATATACACACAAATATTTTTTTAACCTAAAATGGATAAGATAATGCCACTTGTAGGCCATACATCAATAATAATAATAATAATAATAATAATAATAAAATAAACCTGATTGAGTAAACAGTCTGAAGATTGTTTTCTTTTAGCATTTTCTTAAATAAAAAAAGTTAAATATTGTTATAATCTATTCCATCAGTTTCATGGTTTGTAGAGGAAGATACACTGGCGCTAATAGCCCCCAAGTAAACTCCTGTGATCAAGCATAATTCCTCATAAAGGTATACCTTCCTGAACCACTGGGAAAAAATGCCTTGTTTCTAATAAAAATAGTTTTGTTTTTCAAAGAGAAAGTGCAATATTGTTTTATTTAACTTTACTAATTATACTTAACAGCAAAATTCTTATTTACAATCTTATTTTCTTTCTTTTCATCCAATAGCATCCCATACTAGTTGCGTGTTTATACAATTATACACTTGTAAAATATCTATACAGTAGATCTAAAATACAAAAAGGCCTTTTAAGAACAGTAAAGAATATGGCCTCAGTACTCTATCATCATCATCGTCGTCACCACCACTTTGGGTCTGTGCTAGGATTCACACACAACTCGAAATAAAAGAATCCATCATGACTAAATTATAAAGATAGGAATGGTTTGATGTAGTTTTTAAGGACGGAAATAATTACAGGAGAATTATGAATGTCTATTTGGCTTCAGTGTCTCTGGACATTATTAAGATTTTAAGAAACAGTACATATTAGGCAGCATAGGACCTGGTATTCTGTAGTTTTCTTTAAAGTGTGTTCCTGTTTTCATCATGCGTCCACACTCAAAACAGACTGTCCACTGTATAGTAGGGGAATGTGATTCAACATCTTAATTACAGTAGGTTAAAAGTCTGTTTTGAAGGAAGAAAAAGCGGTATTGAGATTTTTGGGGTAGAGCAATATACAGTAGAATAAAAATAGCAGAATTCACAAATCTATTAATACAGAATACATTTCTTGAGTGGTTGTGTTATCCCCATCATTGCCCCCCCCCAAAACCTTTTGATCCTCAATATGTCTCAAGCTAGAAATAAAGAGAAATTACACATTTCTATAGTTAGAAATAAAGAAAAAGAAAATAGTAACCAGTTCTGTTTTCAGTTGCTCAGACAAGTTTGGACATGATTGAGTTGTCTCTTTCCTTTTGGTTCACAAAGACAATATTCCCACACTTAACACATCTACTCTCAGCCATGTTGTGGTCAGAGTAAACTGGTCAAATTCTCTTTAACCTGTCTATAAGACAGTAATAAAATACCATTTACATTCCCATGTTTACCCCAACCTATATTGATTGCCCACTCTGAACCTATTGCATACCCGACCATCCTAAAGAAGAACTTCAATGAGTCTATTGATAAGGTTTTCCTAAAACAGGTGTGGCTCAATTTCTTACATGTTGTAAGCCACATAGATGGGATCTAATTGGTCAGCAAGAAAAGAGTCACGTAGGTGCATGCGTTGCTTCTCTCCTCTGGAGTTAATGGGTATAACACCCGGGTCAACAATGACCACGACACCCACGATGAGGTGATGCTCCTCGAGGACCACATTGGTGATCAGCGGCACCAAATCCAACGCGTCCTGCTCTGAACCACACAGCTCAGACACCACCACCAGCAAGTTGGTCCATGTAAACACCGCACTGGAAAGAAGGATGCAGGATGTAATAGGATTACGTTTATATGTGGATGCTATTTAGATTCAACATGCAATAGTAACTATGCTACAGTCACACACTGTAAAGGCATTTGTGTGCTGCTTCTTTAGGAGATAGGTTTAAGAACATGTTATATTTTGATTTGATTTAAGCCATATTTTTAATATTTTTAATGGTTAGCCATGTACTTTGATTTGCATGTACATCTTGAGTTGATTTTTTCCCCCAAAATTTCAGGCAGTTTTTTGTTTATTGGGTTTCTCTTAGATTTGCATTTGTATAATTTAATGACTATGTACCAAGCAGTGATTATGTGGTTTATTAAGACGCGCTTCATACTCATAAGCTCCTGTTGTGGACATTTTAAAATCATTACAAATGATGACATATTGTTTGTCACGTTTTTTCAGTCAGTGGCTAAAAACAGACAATTTTTTGTGGCCATGTTAAATATTAAACTGTTCTGATCAACTACTGTTTTGGAACCTTCTGTCTGCAAATGAAAACATCTTGTAGCTATCTGAACCCCTTATTTGCTATATAGTGCACTAAACTGAAAGGCATCCATTGTATTTACATGTCTAAATTATGCATGTAGATAAATTCTATTTAAACAAGTTTGGACAAAACAGTTTTTTCAAGGAAAATCAAGAAATTATAGCAAAACGGGGTGTGTGTGTGCAGATGTAGTGTCCAATGTACTTACTAAGGATTTGCACAATAGGTGTTCCCTGTTCCAATTCCTAGCGTTCTGACTATTGACTATGAACAATGACTATGTATTGTCAATGTTTGCTAATCAGAACATGTCAATCAAATTAAAACACCCATTTCACAGTGATCCGGAAGTGCTACTAAAAAGTGTTTCTTCCTGTGTAGCCTGTAAACACAGTAGGGACAATCTCCTAAATTATCCTTACATGTATATACAGTTAATTTGTCTTATTAAAGCTCACGTTGAAGATGGAGGAAGTTAGTATGCATAAAAAGTATCAATTGCCTTCCCTAACATAACATAAAAGAGACTAATAAAGTGTGTAATGAGGTGTGTACAATACACACACACACTCCTGTGCGGACAAGACCTTTAGCAACTGTGTAAATGAAAGTTTTCTGTTCACAGGATAAACAGGGAAAAAAGGTTAACCTATAGAGTGGTACTTCTGTAGCTACAGTCACTGTTTTAGCCACTGTATTAACTAATTTACTAACTCATGTATTAACTCATGTACTAATTCATGTATTAACTAATGCAATCCAACCTCTCAGCAATGCTGCGGTGGGAACGAGACACAGAAGTCTCTATGTCAATGGGGTGGTAGCGCAGCCCCCTCAACTCCAGAGTCTCGTCCAGTGAGCCCACCACAAAGAGAGCATCATGACGATCTGAGAAAACAGATGCAGGCCCAGTTAGCACAATATAACACAAAAGATTTTAGAACCTACCTATCCAAATAGACAAATGTTGCACTCATGCAATCATAACAGCAACATCCTTTGTCATCCACTTTAGCTACTGTATAGCTTCTATATTCATGATAATAACACAATTAATGATCATACATTAATAACTAACAATAACAATGTATCACATCATATACCCTATTCTAATCAATTAACTGTAGCTTTAACATTAACCAATAATGTAATAAACACGCTGTCTAAATAAACAAATGGTTTCACTTGCCTCCACTGGCATCAAGAAGATCCGTCCTCTTCACAAAACCCAGGTAGCCAGTTCTGACCCACAAAGTCTCCGGGTCACCGAAACTGACCTTGGTGTTGAAGTGGTCGGCCTGGAGACTCTCCTCTCCATAGATTGTGTAGTAGCCACTAGCACTGTGAGGGCTGTTCACCCAGATCTAACACACAGAGATGGACACCGGCTGGGAAACTGAGTATTGGCTACTACTATTCATACTACTGAACGCTACAGAAGAACAGACTTTCCCCAGACTGTTTTCTGCCTCACCTCTCCGAGATGGGAGTCACCGAGTGGGCCTCTAGTCTCTGGATTCACAATAATCACCCGGACACCGGGCAATATCTGCAGTTACAATGGATAAAAGCCTTTAGTGGACATTCACACAAATGGAGGTGTACCACAGTACTATATACTGTAATGGAAAACCTAACCTTGCCAGACTCCATGAGTGGAAGACTCTGCGGTGCGCCTCTCTCCACCAGCCTTACTCTGTTAGACAGCCAGCAAGGCACACAAGTGTGAACAGGTATACGTATTTATGCACACGTGTGTAAGCTTTGGAATACACGCATACTGTAGTACTTTCATTACCGAAGCTTACACATACAGTCTTACTGTAGCATGTTAAACAAGATGGTTGCACATTTCATCACTTTGATGGCTTTAAAAAAGCACAAGTTTAGTCATTCAAAACGATAAAGCTATATATATATATAGAGCTTTGTGAGTCAAAATATGATAGGTTAGTATATTATCTCAGCATATAAGCGGTAGATAAAATACACTTCTCTCCATCTCTGAAATTGTGAAAGCTTTCAAATACCCTGCAAATAGCGTGACATTAGGCAGGACGTCTGATTGGTCAATGTGATCTCACCTGTCATGGCGCAGAGACTTCATGTCCACATACACAGAGGAGGGGTCAGGGCCAGTGGTACCCTGTAGGACACGCAGAACATGACCTAAACATGGCCACAGGCCCATGGAAGCAGCCCGGTGTATAGTGCACGTCCTAACGGCTGGTGTACCTGCATGCAGATAGCCAGGTTAACCCTGGAGCCAAAGGTAGTGCTGACAGCTCTAGGGGACAAGCCCAGGTCTTTGAAGAGCTTGGAGAAGGAATGCGTGAGCACCAGGCGGGGGCGCTCTTCTGCTATCACAACACAGCTTCTCACACACGAAAGGTTCACACCATGCCCCTGAACCACAATACAGCAGGTGAAAGGTGAACCTTTCAAAACATCATACTGTACCTCTCAATGACACAAATAGTGACACAGCGTGTTGGCAAAGGGCAACATAAACACAACATATAACATAAAATTTGTTTATAAAATCCAAATTACAATAAGAAATAAACAGCTAAAATGAGGATATGCATTCTGATTTTGAGAATGTTTTAAGACTATGCAAAAAAAAAAAAAATGAATCCAACTCCACTATCCAGGATTGTTGTTACACTGTAACATCTCCGCCTCAAATAGGCTTTGCCTATAAACACAGTATGCCCACCTTCAGTAGCTCCGTTTGCGTGCCCAGGCCTTTAGTGCACAGCTCCATGACGGAGTAGGAGCAGAACGTGTCCCTGATGCGGTACTGACTGAGCGTGCTCAGCCACAGGGACAAGCATCCCTCCAGCTCGAAGGGAGGAATGAGAATGGACTGGTGTCCCGAGTACACGCTGCGAAGGCACAACACCGCCGGGGGGTGAGCAAACAAGTGTGAAGGGATGGGATGGGCGTCAAGCCACACGGACCAGGATATAATGTCGATATGGAAATATTTTCCCGGCCGCTACCATGTTCTGGTCTAAAGGGTCATGCAGAGGTCATGGGTGTGGAAAGGGTATAGCATTACCTTGCAAGACACCACAAGACAAATCCCAGGCCGCAGTAGGGGTCCAGGCAGATGGCTATTTGGCGCGAGGAGTAGAGTTCACACTGCAACTTAATGGAGCGACACAGGGCGCTGACGGCTGCATGAGAGATCTGACAGGCAGGAGGGAACACCTGAGAACCATATAGCGCTCAAAGAGCATTTTGACTTTACACCGCCATCTAGTGGCATCGATGCAGCAATGCTAGTGTCCTCAATAGACTAACAGTGGAGCTATTCTAGTATTTATTCACACTAATGCAGTAGCTTAGGAGCTACTGGTGTTGTATGGGTCTCACCTTGACACCGGTGAGCATGCCTGTCGTAGACACACTGAAGTCCAGGTAGGCCATCAACTCTGCAGTTGGAGGCTTATAGATCTGTGGTGGTCGGCGACGAGGAAGGTCATCTGGAAATATGGATTGTAATATCTCTGTGTGCTTGTGGGACTGTAGGGAACCAACGTCCCGGTGCCGCTTCTATATTTTTCCATTTTCACGAACTATTCTATTGTACGGGCTAAATGAGCATCCACTTCGGTATTTGTCCATAACATATATATAGACTTTTTTTTAGACTAGTAGGAACTTACCTGTGTCGATGATTGTCGGCCATGTTTTAATGTTGACACTGGCTGCTGCCTCTTTTGAGCGCAGAATCCTCATGAGGTTTTGAGTTGTGAGGATACATGCTGCTTTACTCACCTGGCAACCAAACATGAGGTTTACTCATATACTCCATACCATTCTAATGTATGTGGATGTGTATAGTGTAACATGTTTCACTATATTGGTTTGCTGTATGTATGTGGCGTGTGTGCTGCAGAGATTACAGTATACAGTAAAGAAAACCAATTCTACTGGCCTTTGGTCTTGTGCCTAATAATCAAGCAATCAATAATAATAACATATACACTCAAACCTGTGTTGGTGCAACATACACAAATAATATTAAGGATTATCATATTATGAGCAAATATCAGTTCTATTAAAAACATGTATTTTCTATCCTATTATTTTTTTGCAAGACAGATGAATATTTCTTACTAACAGAAATAAAATTGTTGGTGAGAAAAAAAAAAAGAAATCCCCATAAATGTCTCTAGATGGCGTTATTACAATGGGTCAAAGGTACACAAAAAGGGTTGACGGCATATTTAGCCCTGAGTCTGACCTATGCTCTGATATATCCAGGTTATTCACTGGTCTCTTTCTCTGTTAGAATACACGTTCACATGCTGGCACCTACATCGATGATCATGCGGACGGTGGGCAGCGTAGCCGCTAGGTTCTGGGGGTGTGGGGGCCGGACAGTTACAGGAACACAGCCAGCATAGAGACATCCGTAGAAAGAGGCTATCAAGTCAATCCCTAGCGAGAGAAAATGAGAGGGAGCGATGAGAATGAGCCCCAAAGGATGTATGATCTAGGATTACGCTTAAGGACGACATTGGCGCAGTTAGTGGAGCAGGGCGACGGGTGATCCAAAAGTCGCTGGTTCCATCCCGGCTAACTCCTTACCAAGTGTCGAGGTGTTGTTGAGAAAGACACCTAACCGTAACTGCTCGTGCCTTGCATGGCAGCAATCATCATGTATGGGTGAATGTGAAGCTATACTGTACAGCGCTTTGAGTGGCCGGAAGGTTAGAAAAGCACTTTAATTTTTTTAAAGGTGGAAAAATATTATGTATCTCCTAAAAAGTGTTTATTTTGGTGAAAAGCACCCTGCTGTTTGAAACTAACCAACATTTTTAATATAGCTACCACTGCAATAAGATGCATCAAATCACTTGATCAGCTCAAATAAATGCATTCATTTCAAATCATTAGTTCAAGTTCAATGTGCTTTGTACGCATGCAGTAAGCCAGAGGATCAACTGACCGGGCGGATACAGCAAGACCACATTGTCCCCGGTGTTGATGCTGCCTTTCTCAGTGAGCGCAGCCGCTATCTTCTCTGCCCGCTTGTGAAGCTGAACACATGTGGCTGTGCACACTGCCACCCCCTGGAGGGCAGGAGGGGACAAGACAGACAGGCAGGCAGGGAGAGGAAAGAGACTGTAACCCATGTTGAGACCATCTGTTTAGTCTGAAGAAAATAGCGATGCCAGAGCATTATGGGTGAAAAGAAGTGATACCTTGGCATTGAGCAGCACATAGAGAACATGGTCTGGGTCTGTCTGAGCCCTCCACTGTAGAGCCTCTGTTAAGTACTGGTGCTGCAGACAGGAATACATAGCATGTGTTAAGGGAACCAGGGTGATATTTGTACTGCAAAACAATAAAATAAAACATATAAATGAAAACTTTTAAAAAAAGGAAAAAAAAAAGAAAAAAAAGAGTTGCTTAACTGAAAATAAAATAAATAATACTAATTAAAATTAAAAGAAAATAAACAATAAAGCAATAACAAATAATAAAAAGCTTGCACATACTACAAACCAGCAAGCATGCAGACAATTTCAGGCACAGAACAACAACCTGCTATTGATAAAAGGTATGATTTGGGAGATGTGTTTTCAACATGAACCATATGGGACAGGTCCTCACACAGACAATCTGTGTTCCCAACTAAACACAACATGAAGGGGGTTTCATACAGTGGCATGCGGCAATACAACTAAATGGCACTACAATGAAGAGATATCACAAGACGTGACCACGGTGTGAGCTGAAAGGCTGTGACTCTTACCATCATCGTTGGCCACATACAGAGCTACGTCCAGACAGACAGGAGAGCAGAGAGACAGACAGACAGACAGGAGAGACAGTCCAGAACATTCACGTTGATAAAACAATGTTCTTCACTGAGCTGCTAGTGGAACAACTGTACCATGCTCGTGATAAGTATGCTCTGAGTGCTACTAACATAATAATATATTATATTATATATTATATATCATTACAATAGTGTCCACTTAAATACAATCCAGTAACTTCAATGTGCTGGAGGGCAACTGGTGCTACTGGTGCGTGCCGTTTCACCTTTCTAACCAAATCCTGGTCTTCAATCATGCCCAGGTCTCGCCCGGCAGCCTGGGCGATCCTCTTGCCTGCCACCAGGTTGCCCACCAGGACGGAGGCTGGACCCACGCCCACTGCAAGAGAGACGGGGAGGGGGAGGAGGGAGAGGGGTGAAGGCACGATGCACACTTGACCAAGTAAACACCACGTTCTACAGAGCACGCGCGCGCACACACACACTAGGGCTGGGCGATATACCGGTATATACGCCGGAGTGACCACCAGAGAATATCAATTAATGTTGCTAAAAATTTAAAATTAAAAATGTTTTTTCTCTAAGGCTGAAGGATT
>JAODTR010070125.1:0-15842 GCA_025399935.1 Amblyopsis rosae | reverse complement strand
ATACATTTTATGTGTAGTTATATTTGCGATTAACTAACTTATTGTTATACCTCCATAAATTCTGTCAAGATAATCTGAAAAAATATATTTTCATTGTCAATAAACAGTCAAGAAGAAATTATTGTGTGGACAATTGAGGTACATTTTTGTCCCTTAGTAGTACAGAATAGCTTGTCGCTGGGGAGTACCCTTAATAGGGTACATTTGTGTACTTTATTTTAAAGGTACATTTATGTCTTGCAAAGTACACAATTGTACTTTAACTGGTACAATTTCATAAGGTACAAAAATGTACCGACATTACATGGTACACAAATGTCCTTCAAAAGGGTACCTCTGGTGCAACAAGCATTTGTACCCCTAAAAGTACATTTCTGTTCTTACGTTTGTGTGTGTAGAGCTTTTGCTTTTAAAGTGAAATCACATTGGGTTGGATGAAGATACATATCCCTCCCTACCTTTTTATTAAATTACCATTAATGCATGATGTAATAAAGTACTTGAATGTGTTTATAGTGCCCCAAGGACATCAACATGTCTGTGCCAACTCACTATTATATCTGTGGGCATGGGTAGGAAATTCAAATTGGCATTCAGGTTGGTTGGTTTAAGGCAGTCCACTCTGCTGCTACTGATTTGATTGACACAGTATTATTGACACCAGCGATCACTTGCAAAATCAAGGCGTGTTTTACCAGGCTATATTCTAGGACATGAGAATGACTAAGCTGACATTGGCTATCCTGCCAAGTCGTTCTGAGGTGAAATGGAACAGTCTGCATACGGCCAGTGTAAGATAGTGCTACTGTACAATGGAGGAGAGGACACCCATATTGTTAGACACTCACGCTCCTGGGAAGTGTTGCCCTGGAGTCCCAACACCCCTCATTCCCCAACTCTCCCACACACCAGAGTTGGGGAATGTGCCAACTCTGAATGCTGTTGGGTGTATATACAGCAGCAGCTATTATTGTAATCCTTGAACATTGGTGGCAATTGCTGTGATTTAATGTCCTAGAACACCTTCAGTACAAAGGTACAAAAAAAACAAACTTGCAGGAATGAGCCTTTCTTTTCAGGGCTTAAACACATTCACACAAACATGCTAGTTGACATGAGCTAAGGCAGTAATTTGCTGAACATTTTGAAAGGGGCTAAAAAGGAGGCTCAGATCAGATAAACTCAATAATGAAGGGGGACTTTTATTTTTGTTTTGTTTTTGTAAGAGGCTGTAACCAGCCTAATGAAGGCCATAATAGTGTGATAGGAACGCAGAATTTGGGTGGAGTATTTTTATTTATTTATTTATTTAAATGTTTTTTTTTTTTTTTTACTGCTGCTATTTCCTTGTAATTTTAGCCCTGCTGAATTGTAAACTGATACGCAGTTTTTTAGCTGTGTGTTCCTCAGTGCAATGTAGCAAGACCTAAGGTCATATTTCACTCCAGGTATCAATATCAACCACAGAACTAAGTCACACAACAGAAAGAGGCAATACTGGTTTCCTGATCAACAAGCTGTGAATGCTAGTTATGTAACCTTTTCAGAGATGTGGACATACTGTACTGTAGCTTACAGGGGAACATACAATGTTGTAGAAAATGTAACCGTTGTTAACTAAACTAAGGTTAGTGTTAGCATTTGGTAATCGTTTACCTTTAAACAAATGTCTGCTTGTTTTGCTCATATGGTAAAGCGTTTTATTTCTAAATATATTGTGCATATTTATTTAAATTATATTATGAATGACCAGACATCATTTTTATATTCCAACTGATTTAAACACTCACGGGTATACTGTAGGTAAGTTATATAATTAATGTCGTGAGCAGGAAATTCGAGACTTGACTGATGCAGTCATGATGTCACCGGTTGGATTTCCTTGAGATCAGGTCTCAAGCTGTGTAATTATGGCCAGTACAACACCACAGTTGCTGCCTCTTGTAGTGGACATCCACTCTCTTGCTCATTCCATCAAGTTGTTTACTAGGTTACTGATTAGTAAATTGTCCATGCACACACTCCCACACATACAGACTCTCTCATGACACAACATATCCTCCACGTTGAATTTGCAGGGTCACTGCATTGAGACCTTTTGTACCTATCCGATAGCCTTTATACTTTTCCTGCTATAGTCATACATTCTTAACTTCAGCTTCATCTAATGTCTGTCTGTGTTTACTAACTTTTTCTGCATTGTTATTCAGCATTATGGTAACATCACAGGAGCTCAAATCTCACTTATTAGGCGTTTGAATGTTCCCAGCAATGCTTTGGTTACCTGCCAACTTGGCAGTTGCTTCTTTTGGTTCACTCTTTGGTTAATGGAATCCTGTTTTTGTTTTGTCATTATTTATTGAAAATGTTTCCCTTCTTCCAAGATATGTCATCTGTATTATCGATGTCTCAGCCTTGTCAGGGTGCCACATTCTTCTTATTATTTTGGGGGTGTTGCTTGAAGTTAGACACTTTGAACTTGACAGCACAGCAACAGAAGCACTGAAACGGAACACAATTCACATTTCTAAGCTATCTGTTATATGTTCATGTTGCAGAGAAAGCAGAATATATCACATACTTTCACAGTATAGGTTATTGCAAGGAGTTTAACTTATGAATGTTCTATCCAGATGTACTCATTGTGTCAATGGGTTGCAGTTTAACCCCCTTCCCGCTTCGTCTGCAGCTGTTTGTGAATTTGAATCCCTACATATCTATTGTTCAAGGCTGAGTTCATCTTGGGTTATTAATGATTTTGCTGAGTGAGCTTTTCAGTGTCAGTTGTTACTGTGCTGTGATACGATTTTTGGAAGAATATGTTTGTTAACTCAGGTATATGCACTTAAGTGGTATTGTGTGTTAAATACTATAGTAAGAAGGCATTTTAGCAATATGCTAGTAGTACATGTATTTATCAAAGCAAGCACTATAATTCTGCCCACATTCTGTTATGTTTTTCAATGGCCTCCTACACCAGTTTTATTTCATGGCAAGAAACATCAATATTTTAAGAACACCCGGCCATGGTTTTGAATGAAAATATAACTGCCACACAAGTTAATATGTATGTTGTGGTTGATTATATCGCTGGAGTTCTTATTGGCACTGGTTCTAGTAAATTTCTTATAGCCATTATAGCCTCACAGATGCACAACACTGTCACTATAGGTGACAGGACGCTTTGGTGTTTGTCGCTGCTGAGGAAGTGCCTGATTCAACTCTGCATATCTGCATAGTTGTGCTCTGCTGTGGCATTGAGCAGATACTCCAGCTCTCAGGTTTCCTCTAAGAGTCCAGCTCTGCCATTCCTTGACTTGCCAATACACGAAGTAACCCACAAGGGCTGTAATTTGTGGTGCCTGTGAAATAGCTGAGCCCTGTGCTGTGTTTAGCCCGTGAGGGAGCTTTCCCAACAAGTGGGTTTACTGTTTAGTCCTCAGAAAACCACCTCCCACTGCTTTCCAGACCTATAATACTAGCTGTCTGTGAAAGAATTCGTCTCTCTCTGTGTCTGCAACCCCCCCGTCCCTTCATACCCACGCCACAAACATACACAGCCTGAACCCTTTTATTATCCTCATTTTGGCGCTGGGTCTTGGAGTGCGATTTTAGGACCCTTTTGCTTGTTGTTTCTTTAAGGTGCTTGCAGCCACCTTGGCATGTGTACAGTATGTTTTCCCTCATGGCACACGATGCTGGTGTACTTGTGCTGTCACCAATGCACGAAAGGAAATTCATTAATTTGTTAGTCAAAGCGATCGCTGAGGGTTGCCGGACATCCAAGGCACTGGGAAAGGCTAGTTTGCAATTGGCTAAGTAAAGGAATTTTATGGAATGTTCTTTCATTCTGGTGATTATATCAATATAGAAAAGGCACATGTTGCAATAAAATATTGCCATTCTTTTTTTTCCCGGAACATTATTACAATTTGCATTTAGAATATACAATCATTTTGCACCTTTTATTAGCTTACGGTATTGTAATTGTATCCTTCAAATTAATCATGTAGATCAACCAAAAGCTATAAAAATATAATCTAAAGATTCTTTATGAAACATTTTATTTTACGTTAGTTGCGGTTCCTTACGGTTCTCCTGCTGTGCGTGCTGCTCAACACATATGGGAAAGACAAAAACAAAAGAAATGCATAAATAATGGAAGAGTAGATGTATTGTTTTCAGTAGGGCCAGGGTGTTCAGTTGGCAGCCAATTTAGTATTCTCCATTTTAAAGCATGGTAAATGCAACCATAAATCTTCAGTCCAGCGGTTGTTTTGGTACTTTTATCTGGCCTGATGCCTGAATCAATGTCCAAAGAACTCAGAATGGACTTGACTCTTTTAGAGAATGGAATGTTCCTCTCTATGGGGTACTGTGACTTAAAATGCAACCAAACTTTGCACACACACAAGAAATTAAGCAAGATTACAATGTTACTGTATGTCAAAATCTGTGGACATAACATTTGTTTTGATTTTCCAGACACTAACAATATACCTGTCCACAATAGGACATTTTATAAAGCTACAGTTTCGTTGCTTGCTATAAAATAATTCAATACAACTGGATGCTTTATCTTAAATAAGAAACCAGTCAACATAGCTGGCTGTAGGCACCGACCTAGCGCATGGTCAAGGTGCTCATGACATCAAGGGCAGATGTGTCCTCTGCCTGCAACCCATCCAAATTACTTCTGAGCAACATTGCATTGTGTTAGAATCTTAATATGCTCTATTGTTAGTTGGTTTTTAAAGAGACGTGGCCAAATGGCCAATACACAACACTCACTCACAGCTAGGCTGTGGAGGAATGGCGATAGCCAGATTCTTAGGACATGGATCATATGCTGTTAAGGCAGGTTTGTCCACTAGCTTCTTGTTTGTTGTGTCATAAACAGGGCTGATGCATATAGGCTATGCATTCTGTTTTAATTGGATTTGGTGTATGCTGGAACCTGTGCATGATTAACATGGTGGCTGGTGGTTTATGGATGCTCACTGGTGGGCTCCAGTTAGATCCTGTTCATGTAAGTGAATGCAAATTAAGCCACTTTGTGCAGTTTAGGGCAAAATGTTGTTGTCCAATGTTAGTATATAGCTGCTGGACTGTTACTGTATTTTTCCGGACTTTAGGCTAACCAGAGTCTTAGGCCTGGCCTGCACTAAAAAAAAAAAAGAAAAAAAAAGTGTTCTAAAAAATTGCTTTTGTTTATTCACACATCTATTCACTTTAAATAAATTCATAAATATAATACTTTATTTATTTATTTGTGGGACAGTAGCCAGTTTTACATTTTCAGTATAGTAATAGTATAGAAATATAGTTCCATCACATGGCTATGGGTGGTATGCAGTAAAATATAATTTGCTTCATAAACACCAGCTAAACAACTAAAATTGACAGATAGTTTAACATTTAACAGCCGCTCATTTTTTTTTTCTCAATTACGATACTACTGATGGTTCAGTAATTACTGTACAAATACAACATCAAACTGCAGGAAATCAAATGAGTGTTCATACTATCTCAACTGAGCAGTTCTCAGTTTTTATTGTATGCAATTTGGAGACTAATGCTAACTGTGGAGCCAGCCAGAAAGAGATTCCACATGTGCCTTATCAGATCTAGCAATTTTCCAAGGAACACATGGGCTTAACAGACATTCCCTGGAATGCACAATGATGACTGCAATAAGGGGAATTATTGTTGAATTACAGGATGTCTTTTGGTTTCCTCCTACAGATGAATATCAAGACAGAAATTGTCCAGCTAGACTATGCCTATATCCTAACCTCTTTTACCTGGAGTTTTTCATTAAGATCATGTGAGCCAGTAATTGATGACAATTACAGTAAATTAAATAACTTTGTAAGGTCAGTAAAAGACATCTTCTAAAATGTCTGCTTAAGGTTTCTCACATTAACAATATATTTTGCGACCTGTCGTTGTATATTTACACAATATCTGGATATACATTTACAGTAGTCTCATCATTGTAGTTTAGTATTGTGTGTATGCATGTGCTGCAGTGCATCGAAATGTACAACGCATAATCACAAAAAGAAAGTTTCTTTACATTCATAAAAGTAGTATTGTGAATTGTCCATCTGAAGGAAATGTGAATCGCTCAGCTGAAAGAAATTAAGTTTTGACATAAGTAATTGAATGTTGTCTATGACTTTGTAAGGTTAGCCTGCCTCCCTTACACAAAGCAATGCAGCGGTTTGCTCCTCTTTTTTTGAATAGGGAGATTAGATATATAATGGCGCGTGTTGTTGACCAGTGATCATATAGGCATGTTGATCAGTGTAGATAGTCTGTCATAACCACGTAACTGTCAAGATGCAGCTATAAATTACGTTCATCTCACTTTCTAATACTTCCAGGACGCTATGGCGCTGTACACTTTACTGTGTGGTGGCCTAACTTGTAGCCTGCCAGCCTTTTGCGTGACCCGGGTGGGGCAGATATCACTCTGGCATCATATTTGTTTTTTCTCATTACGTTTTTAGTATTAACAAAAAAGAATGTGAAATAACTCAAGCATAGTTGTACAGGCTTAAAAGTTTAGACATTTTTCCTCACACTTTCGTCCCCGTCCCCGTCCCTCCTAAAAGATGGTTTATGTCGTTTGTCAAACAAACACAAGACCATGAGGTACATTCCATTATGAATTCTGTTTAGTGATGCCATTTATATCAATGTAGGTCGATACATAGGCTGTTAGCCTCACACCGGGGTTTTGAACACACAACAGAGGTGGGTTATAATATGACAGAGAAATGTATCTTTTACGTTTTACCTATAACGCTAAACCCAATGTAATATAAAAACAGTTAACCTTTTTCTTCACCCTAGATTTCTAGTGCATCGTCGTCGCTGATGGTTCATCTGGTACTAGTGTCTCAGACCTACTTTTCTGTTAATGCTGCCCATTTCCCACTGAGGAGAACCCTGGTGACAGTCCATTAAGATGAAAGAATGTATTATGACCTCCTCAGGTGGCGTACCCTGTTCTCTGTGGGGAAAGGCTGTATGGTAGAAATGCGTACAATGACAAGCTGTTTGTCAGTTAGAGTAGTTTGTATCTTCTGGAACATGTCCCAATGGGGGAGTCGGACCAATTTGACGGATACTTCTATCCAGCAGCCCTGCTCTGGGTAGAATTGTCTCTAGGAGACAGATATAGCTAATGAGATTGTTCTCATTAGCCTTTGTCCTCTCAGCCTGTCAGCAGCAGGTATTGAAGAGTGTCTCTATGCATGCGTACATAATGTTGAAACCAAGTGCTTCCATGGGCAAGATATTGTGAGACACAGAGACTGGTGTCATTGTGTTGTCAGTGCTGCTGCTAACCCACAGTCACCTGCTAATTCAAGTCTAACCTGACATCCACACAATAAAGATTCACTTCATACATGATCATTTGATGGAAAAATTTGTAGCTTACTTAGAATGGAAATATGATTGGTATTGGCCTGCATTTTACCCCGACTCTCAGCCTGACAAAGCAACTGGACCTGTCAATCCTTTTTGGGCAGGCTGACACGACTGCTGACAACTGTTAGTATTGTATTTCTTTTTTTGTGTTGGCTAAATATGATTCACAGTTTAGTGATTTCTATCGAAGGGACATCAAGCTTTGTAATTTATTTTCCATCAGCAGTTTCTTTGCCGTCACACTGTCCATTTAACACTGATTTACTATCTGCTGACTATATAGAGCAGGACTCTGTGACAGAAGCTCTCCATGTCTCCAGTGTGTCATGTCAAAATGCTTGCACTTAATGGTTAATTTTGTCCAGATGCTACAGCAACAGTCAGCATTGCTTTGAATTTGTTACTCATGCTAATTTAATAACACACATTTGTTCTTTCCACCCCACAGCTTTATGAAGCACACACACTCAAACCCACATTAACGCAACGTGTTTCACCATGTGCAATGTGGCTAAATACGATAATGCTGAATGTGTCAGCTGAGTGCAGCGTTTTCTCTTGCTGTGTTTCACGTTTCTGCCATGTTTGAGTAATTAGTGTAAGATAAGGCTCAGAACGGATGTATAAAATATACTGCTCCACGTCCCCAGCACAGTGCAGCAGAGCAACTTTCATAGTAATTTGAATTGAGGTTTTAGAGACCATTTCAGGATTCCCTCATGTCATGTGGTGTCAAAACAATCATGCAGTCTCGCTTGACAGATAAAGGACTTTGTCCCTGGCGATAAAACCCGTCTTCCAGGCGTCCCTTCAATTTTCTCTGTCTCAAAGTATAGCCGTCTCCTCTACAACCTCTGTTTTTAATTCATCTCTGTTCTGGCGCTTCCGCTATCCCAATTGAGAATTTAATATCACCTCTAATGAAGATTAACGCAGCAAGGCATCTGCATAAGAGGCAAGATTATCTCCCAATGAAAAGACTGCATTAAAGCTAATGTTTCACAGAAGACACATAGAAAGTCTTAGCTCTATAGATATAGAAGTATTTTTCATGTTGAAAGGTCTGTAACTTTGATTATGCAACAGTCTCTTGGACCAATTTTATGTGTTCTGCTTGTTATGTGGAAGCGTCTTTGAAAGCCCATACTTCAGGCATTCCTTTTCCATTCTTTTTGAATTTAACGATAACATCTGAAAATATCAAATAGAATTGCGTAATAGAGAAACTTTGTCACTCTGAGATGCTGGAGTGTCTTATAAAGTAGGCAAGGGAGTGTCGTCATTATGAGGGATGTGCGTGGGGTAGGAATTAAAGGCCTGTGCGGAGTTTGATAGTGTTCTATAATGTATAATACGGTAACATCTTAGCCATAATGGCAAAAGTGTTTTATTGGCCTGCAATTCTTAATGAGTAATTTATTTTATCGGTAGGTAGTTTAACTTATGTTTACATATTCCAATCCAAAGCTTTGTAGTTTTGCTTGATAGCACTTCCATTTTCCTAAATGAATAGGTTAATCTCTCCTGAATAAATCTGCTTTGGGAGCTAGTTGTTTAGACATTCTATCTAAAAGCTGGGAGGAGCCACACCTTTCTTCATTTTCTGGTTGGTATTTGACAAAAAGCTGCTCAACAGCACTGAAGCACAATGTTTAACTATTTATTCGGTAGCAAATAGCCATAAGGGAGTTAATGGCAACATATGCTCATTGGCCAGTGTGTCTTTTAGCAACAGCTAAAAAGAGTATATTATGCTTCTCTATAGAATTGAACTGTTTGATTATGATCTGACTCTGATAACATCAATATGGCTAGGCTATGCAGAGCAGAATATGTGGCTCTGCTGTTTTCTGGAGTGAATAATTGTGCATGAATGTCATACTCTGCAACACTCTGCATCTGTCAGCCTAAAGATTTCCAAGCAGAGTATCAGAAATCCAAAGGCAGTTCCTATCGACCCCTATGCTAACAGGCCTCTAGCAGTTTGGCTTCATTGTAAAGGTTTTACACACCGATGCACTCCATGAAACAGATCTGTGCTACGGCTTAAGACTCATCCTGTCCCTAACATGGAGTCTCAAGATCACTAGACCAGACATAAACTTAGATTTGTATGTGATATTTGTAAATGATGGTGTCTAAATCACTTTTATTGTCTCTGTTTATTCGTGTTATCATATTTGCATTGTTTAACTACATTTCTCATTAAAACATTATTGATAATGCTACAGTGGAAATGTTTGACAATGATTGCTTTTAAACCTCATCCCAATGAGTGGCGTGAAATGTCCGTTCTAAACCCAAACACCACTCTGTAGTGCACAGAATCAAAACGAGAACAGCAGGGACAATGGAAGAGATGGTGAGAGGTAAGGCGGAGGAGTTGTGCAATGCCCTTACTGTTATTTAACAGGAACCCTGCAACTGCAATTCTATAGGCAATACAAAGTTCCCAGAAGAAGTATAAAATGGGTGTTTTGAGACGGACGGGGTGGGATGTGGTTTTTATTATGTTTAATTTAATGGAATATAATGATGGACTTCTGTGTCTCTTTAAGGTCGCTTTAATGTGATTTTTGTTGATCCCTGAAGGAGAACAAATGTCTGGCCACCCCTCTCCTCATGTAGCTAATGGCCTTCTGCAGAACAGACCCCCTAATGTTGCAGTACATGGATGGATTGAGTGCCTTGCTCAAGGACAATTTAATATGTCTCAGTGTATGTCTGTTTATGAGGGCTTGGACCCAAGCCCTCTGGTTGAAAGATGTCGTCCCTGCACATGAATTTTGGCCAAACTTACTGCCCCAAAAGGCCATTAAGTCATTGCGGCCTTTGCCAGCTGTACAAGCAATAGATTATCTACTGTAGTGTCTTGTGTCTCCATCTAAATGGCACAGTTTGTTGTTGTCAGTATCAAATCCATTCTAGCGCTGCTCAATTGCTTTGATGAATATCAAAGCAATTGAGCAGTTTAGAATGTCGCCAGTAGCTTGTTGGGAATGCCTTTGTATTTAAATAATTGTGCTGGCTGTAATCTGGGGTTTTATAAAGCGGGAAAAACCACAACTGTTTGGCATTGTTGTGTTTGCCACATATTCACTAAGGGCATCACCTACTGTACCTACCACACAGCAAAATAATGATTGTGCTTGTTTCATGGCCATTGAGCCAGTATACACGTTTGCAGTATAGAATGCAACTATTTTTATTTTGCTGAGACAGAAAAGACTGGCTTTCGTATCTCAAGCAAATAATTGAAAGGAGAAAAGACTAGAATGGAGAGACTGAACTGCTTCTGGAGGAGGAAGTGTAATATGTCTGTCTGGGTAGGTAGCTGTACAGATATTCATCTAGTACAACATCTGTATTTAAACAAGTACTTGGTCCAGCTTTAAATGTAAATGACCTTGCTCTTAACACCTCTGCCACCTTTATGTGTAATTTGACTTCCACACAATGGCACAAATGGCTAAGCCTTTTAGTAGTAGATTTCTATGCATGCATGCATGCATTATGCTAGTTAAAATTGAACTTTATTTAGTCTCTGCATTAGATATAATGGAAGTAATTTCAAGCTCCATCACTGTGTACCTAAATCCCACGTAATACCCACATTGCTCTACAAATTGGAGCTGTTATTTAAAAGTTTGCATTACTTATTCTAATTCTCAGAATTTCTTGAACACATAATCTTCTTTGCACATTTCCAAGATCCAGACACTTTATGAAATTGTGCATTGTTATCTTATTGTTATCTATTTTATTTTGTATGCCAAAATGTTTGAGCTTCAAGTAAAACACAATGATGTCAGGAGAGGAGGCAATGGAGATGAGACATGAGACCGTAATGTTCCCACAAGGTAAACTTGGCAGACTTGGGAGGACAAGCAAACAGTAATTATCCTCCGTTTCTGTGAATTGTAATGGCATACATTGGCTAATGCTCCAGTAATGGGTCATTGAGAACAACACCCGTTAAGTATGTTCTGCTCTATCAGTTACCAGTTTATAGCAGTAATGGTTGCTCACAAGTCATGGACCATCTGTTTCCACGTTAACCTAATCTAAATGTCTTTATAGTCAATGAATGTCTTTCCATATTGTACTGCCATGGTTGAACTACAATTGGATATTTTTGATAAATGTGGTTTTATGTATGTGCTTGTAGGTTTTGTTCTATCTGCAAACTAATACAATTGAAATCGCTATTTTGAACATACCCGACAACTTAGTAAACTAAATGTTTGACGAGTGAGTAAACTGTGTAAAATACAGATCTATGTTTTGCAGCTGTATTTGACTAGGTGTGGCTGTTCAGTGGTACTGTAGCTCAAATGGAAACTCGACAAACATACAAATGCTCCGATTAACAATTTCCCAAGAGGTGCTACAGGGGTAACCTCAGCAGTCTAGTATGTAAACAGAAAATCTTAATTCAAACTGATTTTTACCTCAAAGTATATTTGGCTGGTTAGATCGACTGTAGATTTAGTTGGAAAGTAGTTGAAGTTACAATGCAAGAATACAAAAAATGACTGAACAAGCAGCGTGTGCACACGACACAGGTGATAAGAAATCCAATCAACCTCGTTAAATCAAAACACCTGTGTGGACAGGGCTCCAACAAATGATTTCAACCCTTTCAGCAGTGGCACGTCTGGGTCAGTGTGAAATGGGCCTATTCTTTCCACAGAAGATTTACTGATTGCCCGGGAGTAGTCAGTTGCATATGTGTGCAACAGAAGCCACATGCAGCCACAGTAGCATAATCACTTTCCCAGCAGTGATGTCTACTATGGCTAAAGTGTAGTGTTGTTTCCCTGTGTCATGTAATGTGTTTACAAACGCAAAACGTTTTTTTGTCTTTTGCGGGGAATCTTTTCAGCCAATCATTAGATGACTGGCTAGCTACTAGTCATAAGCTTGATAGTGGACTGCGTTAACCTCACAGATGTATAAAAAGAATGGTTGACATGAACACTGGCTTCATTCTAATGTTTGAATCACTATTTTGAATAACACCTTCACAAGGCATTTAGTATGCATATTCCAAACTGTCTCACCAAGACCAACTGTAACCATTATCCGCAGACATCTATAGGACTATGTCTGGCCCCTGCCTAAATGAATGGCAGATGCACCTTCACACAAACAAGATATGAAGATGTAGGCACTGTTTTGTTTATAATAATCCATAATTACCATGGCGGTGGGGGGGTTAGGCTGGGTCTCAATGTTAATCTAAAATAAATGAACCATATGTTACACCCCCCACAATTTTTAAGAAAAAGATTTGGTTGCAGAAACCAAAGTTCTCAGCATTAAAGAATTGTTGACACATTTCTTTTTAGTTTTCAATGTTTTGACGACCTTGATCTTCTACAAACTGAACCATGAAGGTGGAACCATGAAAACCTTAATTACAATTATACCTGCCACTGATTTACAGTTAAGTTGCTTTTGTGCAGATTGTATCATAAAGATAGCACTGTGCCACATGTACAGGTTCTGTCTGCATCACTGTTTTATAAATTTGCTTCTGATAAAATTTACAGTATACTGTATTAATGTCCTTTTTGATATAACATCCCATTAATTCCAATTATTGCCCAAAAGATAGAGACCTTTTTAATAAAAGGTCTCTATCTTTTATAGATTAGGGATTTGCTGCAATACCACTGGGTGTTATCTTGTGGGCTGGATGGCAGAATGCTGCTATAGATATAATTTCAGAAAGATGTGCAAATAAATTGAGCTTTTGTGTGTGACCATAGGCCACCCAAGGACAAACTCTTGCACGTTATGATTTACAACATGTGAAATTGTTTGCACAACTTGTGACTTGACCTTTTAGTCCTTCACACCGGTGTAAAGAAAAAAGGCATTGCTTTTACATTTTCAAACACGATGGGTCCATTTATCAATCACCTCAACATGATTGCATTGATTATGTTAGCCAACTAAAGCTTAATACTATTTCTACACTTCTTTTCGGTCAGAAACCGCTCCTTTTCTGACAACAATGTATTTTCAGCCCTACAAATAAATACTTTAGATATCCCAACATAAACACTCTAGCTAAATCCATCGTCACTGCGTTGTTATTTAGTGCCTCTCTTCATTAGTGCTAATGTGATTTGGACTTTACTTGATTGACCGCGCCACTCTACAGCCTCATGGCGTTGATCGATGCAAGGTATTTGCTATTACCAACACTTCTAGCTGCTAACATCTCAGAGGTACAACTGGATCGTCTAATTGCTTGTGGTGGGCATCTGCTTTTTAAAAAGCCCCATGACTCACTTGGGGCTAATGTTGTTTCTAATAGGAACACAGACTATAACTGTTACAGTAACTGTCTAACACTGGCTTGTAACACTTTCTATTGGTCATCGATTCTCTACGCTCAAATGGCTTATTGACTTCTTTGCATGATTCAGTATTAATTTATTAAGCGGTAATTGTGGTCTTTGAAGTGATATTGAAGTAAAATCCATTAAGCACTTGTCTCTGAGTCTGTAGGTTTCTTACCTAATGCAAGGGATGAACATGCATTGTAGTAAATAAACGAAAACTGATCCGTCACTGTGATAAGTGTTGGAGTCCACCGTTGACGCATCCTCATGTGTTATACCGCTAGGCCATAATATTCTCTCAAGGTCAAATACAGTATGTGTCATGTCTGCCTGCCTTGTTGCAATATCACATTCACACACACTATTTGAAGATTACTGTCAGCTAGTGTTTTGCTGTCCAATGACGTCTATAGCGTACACTTATTGTTATTTAAGCAGTTGTCCAGCTCCCGCTGAGCTGTCACTGAGTAGGGGTTAGTCTGGATTTACTGACACACCAAATGCTGTCTGCTTTTTGTTGTTCTTGGCTGAATACAGCAGTCTAATGACAGAGAAGCACATGTACCTGAGACATATTTGCTGTGAAACACATCTTACAGTATATGTAGGCACAACTATGTATTAAACCAATTCACTAAATTATTCTTATTATAATTACTGAATTATATAGACACATGCTTATATAGAATGCTGCCTTTGCTGCAATGGAATAGCCAATAGCTGAGTAATATACATTTCAACTAGGAAGACAAATATCTCAGTAATCGGCCGTATTATGATCAGTTGTTTCCTTGTGTTTACAGATGTTTGGTGATTACTATTACTTCCGACATCGTTCAGTGGAAAAGAGATCCCTGTCAGATCACAGAGGAACACACGTCCGTCTGCAAAGAGAACCAAAGGTAACATCCCTGGTTACAGTGGGGGGCGCAGATTGTATCACGATACAATTGTATTGTGACCTACGTTTGTATCCTGAGGTTTGCCAATACCCAGCCCTAACATTTAGTAACGTGAAGACAAGTTAATACTGCTTGTTTGTCAGTCTAGTCCCAAATAATTACTTTGCAGTATGTAGCTATATGTTAATCAAACATGGAATCAAAAATATTTAACCGTAAGATTTCAAGTTAACAAAAAGCTGCCACTGAAGACATGGCTCTTTTGCAGTATGTAACTTATTCACTTGCCTTGTTTGACAGGTACACATTACTCAAATTGAAACACCTTAACATTTATACCCCATTACTGAGGACGTTTAGAAGATGGCTGAAAGCAAAAGCTCAACACATCTTAAGGTCTAATTCATAATTCTTCTAATGGAAATCTCAGACCAGCCATAGTAGCTGTTTGCCTTTTTATATTATTGATTTCAATATGAGCTAGCAGGTCCTTTTGAGATACATATCATATACCCTCTCTCCATACACTGTACTGTATACTCTGTATACAAAGTTAAACAGATCAGACAAGCCGTTCCCTCCGCTTGAAAGTATAGTCAGCTATTGCAAGCTAATTGTATGCTAATACACTTACCATTCTCTGCATGTTGAATGTTGAAAAAATAATGCTCAGACTCAGAAATTAGTCAGTCGAATCGAATTTGGCTGTATGATAGTGTAGCAGTTCTCTTTTGAATCAGAGCAGTAACTGCATGCCTGTGAGTACTGTGCCATCAATCGATACATCTCTATATGGCCAAGGCAGTGACTAGCCAGCAGCCAGGATGATGTTAAACTATATCTAGGTGGTTTACACACAAGAGCTGACTTTAAGTGAAAGGTGGCTCGTTCCTCCAAACATTTTGTTTGCAAAAAAACAATCCATACTAACTTGGTTCCATGTTAAAACGGTCCATTCAATAACCTACAAACAGCAGTTTGAATGATGGTCCCGTCTTTTGGACGGTAAGGCGCTTTATTTCCAGTTTCTCGTCTTGTTGATTGGATTCAAACCTAAATGTTTTAAGTCCATCCATCCATCCATCTTCATCCGCTTATCCGGAGTCGGGTCGCGGGGGCAGCAGCTTCAGCAAGGGACCCC
>JAODTR010070124.1:0-38092 GCA_025399935.1 Amblyopsis rosae | reverse complement strand
TAAGGTTAGCGGGAAAACAAATAAACAAAAAAAGAGTTGACACTAATAGTCGTCTCCTTAATATATCGACTCCTATAGGAGCTACATTATTTAAAAAGTTTGTATTACATTGACATCCACCTAAGCATCAAATCACATATGAATACGGGTCCATTTGGACCCATGTCGTGTGTTCTAGGGGTACTAACATAAAAGCTGGTTTTATTTAAAAAGTTTAAAATCTATAATGTATAACACATTAGATGATGTCCTAACAGATTGAATTATGAAATTGTATAATTGTAAAGTTACTTTTTTCTCTGGTTTTATATAATTATAATTTTCTGAGATTTGGGGTTTTCATAAACTGTAAACTATTATCATTCAAATTAATACAAATAAAGGCTTGAATAACTTCACTTTGTGTAATTAATCCAATAGGAATTTCACTTTGTGAATTGAATTATTTAAATAACTATTCCACATTATTCTAATGTATTGATGTGCACCATATGGACCAAAATGTTTGCAGATTGATAATTATATATTGTCTAGCCAAAAAATCAACCTGACTCAGTCAGTATCACGACACCTCATTGCACGTGTGCCATTTTAATCCAACATTTACTTACACTTCAATACTTTTTAGATTAGAAGCCTTGCTACGCAAGATGGCTAATTGTTGAAAAGTCTTGATCAGTGAAACACTGATGCCAGTAAGCCCAAGGGTGGGGATGTAACATCAAAGTGTCCATCAGCTGATGTGTGCATTAATTGTGCGTCTGCCTGAATCAATCCAATGCTCTATTTAACTCAAAATATTATCATGGGATGTAATGACATCAGTGACAGCATAGGAAACGTCTGACCAGCGAGAGCAATTATAAACACTGCATGTCAAACTCACAGACAAACATAGCCACAGCATACCCAAGATAAACACAAATTGGACTGTAACGACAGATGTGCGAGCACTTCAATTGACATTAAGCGCCGCAGTGTGAACCAGCCGCCAAATAGAACCATCACAAAAATGTCCTACACCCTCCATACGCCCTCGCCTATACAACTGTTTCCCAGATTGTCTACTCATTAAACTAATGCCATAGTAACTATACTGACATTTGCTTGCCAGAGCGCAAAAGTGAAGGCATGGGTGCAGTATTTCTTTAGAGTGTATCATGGTCTTAAGTAACATCACTGACTCTTTCATCTTTGCAATAGTGGGTCTTTTGAACCTCTTGTGGTAAAGATATACTTCTCAGGCTCAGTGGACATTTCTTTGAGCCTTCATCTTTTTCCCCAGGTTCCAGACTACAGTTGCTGGTTTGACAGTGCTAGTTTACCCTGTTTTGCAGTGAAAAATACTTGTAATGTAACACTGACACGTTGGTCAGCTATTCAATAGTCACTGGGTACCAACTACAGTATAATACAACTGAAGATAGAAATGTATAAATCTCAGAACCATCTGTACCAAGGGACTCCTCCACAAAGGTAGGCTCAAATGTATCAGGACCAAAAGGTAGATGCAGTGTATAATACTTATTTATTCAAAGGACACAGGGTAATTCCTTAAAGTCATTAGATACTTTAGCTCCTTCAGATAGGGTCATGAAAAACAAGGCTTGTGAAATAAAAGATCAGGACAGCTAGAGCATCAAGCAGTATAGTGTAGCAAGAAATGTGCGTGGGTGGTCGCACATGAAACTACAGGTGGGCAATAACAATTTGTCTTAATAAGACTATTACAACTACGATGTAGCCTATACTAGGCTATTTGTGCAGGTAGGCTACAAGCCTAGTAGTATGATATTACCATTTTTGTGAAGCTAATGTTTTATTTGCACCGTCGCATATAAGTGAATGGGAGGCGAATATAAATTGTGCATGTGTCTGCAGCCTGACTGGCTATGGTTATGCTTGTTCTCACATAAGCATGCGCACGGTTATTAAAAATAGCGTCGTCAACGAGTGCTATATTTTCTCGTTAAAATTGGTTGTTTCAAACCGGCATCTGCTTGAATGAGTAACGTAAACATACTGTATTTAATCCACTTCGTTTGTATTATATTCATGTCCCATGATGGGGGATGTCTTAAGTTTAGCTATGGTAACTTGAAAATATTTTTTTATCTTGCCGACTACAGGTGTCGTAAACAAAAGTGACTGTCCGATAAAAAGTGCCCTCCCCAAATACTGCTCAAAGCCAGATCCAACTTAAAAGGTTGCTGTTACACTATTTTGAAGGCGCATTAACTGATTAAAGGAATAAACAATGATGGCACCCTTGATTTGAGCTTCATGTAATGGCACGAAATCAATTAGTGTTTCAATAGTATACATTAAAAACATGTTTTATCAATAAAAAATACTAGAATACAAAATATATTTTCATCACAATTGGTACATGTAAAAACACCTCCAATTGGTGGTTGGGGGAGAGTAAGAATACCCTTGATAACATATGATGGAAATAGAAATGTAATAAATTAAGATATAGATACACACCCATGAATAAGAAATATATAAGTCTATATCGTGATAATTCCGTACCTCTTTTCCCAAACACTAACACAGGATTAACAAGAAGCAGAGAATGGCCCAAACCATGCCTTCTCCTTTTATGCCCTCCTGGACCTCCCTGGGTCCTAAAACCCTTCTTTTACAAGCCAATATGAAGCTGATTGGCTACACATACAGTGTAATAAATAAAATATATATAAATAAAATGTCCTATATAAAAGACCTTATGGATGCAAAAAAAAAAAAAGTTTCCTTAATCAATTTCATCATTCCTTCCTTTGTGTGGTGACTGGAGGGCATTTTGTAAATGTGTGCTGGCAAATGTGTTTCTGTCTTGGCAATATTTAGAGCAGGGAGAAGCAAACATATATTATGCATTACACACACCTGAGAAAAGGTCACAGAGAAAAATGTAGAACAGCAATAGATTGCCTCTGCTTCCAATTCCTCTATTTACTGTAATGCACTGCCAAGTCTGTGATATATCCCAATAGTAAGACATGGGCCCTGTCGGAATATGGCAACTTTGACTTCTTTACATTAAAGGGGACAAATGATGCCCCTTTTCCACGTTGACACAGTTCCTTGAGGTCTGACATATAGGTGAAAATACCACATACAGTAAATTAATTATAGGAGCCCACTATGCCAAAAGATTTTGTGTTTTGAACCACCCTCTTTTCCACATAATGTTCTGGCACAGGCTATGGCTTTGGGTCAGTGCACTGATCTTAAAAAATAAAAATAGACACATATCTCCCGTTGAAAATCGTGAGGCAAGCTGAAGCCAGTTGGCTTTGGATATCCTGATCTCGCAGTAACACTACTGTGACAAAATAGCATTCTGGAAAAAATGTTGGCCAGCCATTCAGGTGTGCTGCTGTTTTCCCTATGCCAACAACACTGTATTTTGTTGTTTGGCTCTTTTAACTAGTCTAGCAGTATATTCTTGTGTATCCCTAAATTTGTAATACAATTTAGTCGTTTTTTTGCCTTTTTTTTTTTTAAATGTGTACTTATAGTATTATTTTTTAGATTTTTACTATAGTCTATATTGCAATGGCATTTTCAAACCATAAAACACTGCTGGTTTAATTAATTGAGCAGCTCATTGCTATTTTGCTAAACAACATGGTTTTATCCATGAGGTTATAATGCCACATATAAATGTACTTTCTTGTATTTCATAATTTTGTTTTAGAAATTGGGTTAAAATGGGTTATATATGTATAGCGGTCATGTTATTATTAAAGCATTAGAATTGTTACATGGGTTGAAACATATATCATTAAAAATGGTTAATTGAAATGAGCGATTTTATCAACTATCGTTCATGCTTTGTTATGGAGCTGTGATGATGAACAGCTCGTCCTCATCCGATGGTGGAGAGGTGGGTGGAGGTGGGAGGTGTTACTGCACTTTGATATATTGGTCATCTCACAAACTGTAGCTAAATTAGTATTACAAAATAGCCTATACTGTAGAGTGTTAAAGCTCATGACATAGCTTAAAGTAGGGGAAAAAATATATATAAATAAATAAATAAAATTAAAAAAAAAAATATATATATATATATATATCAATTATTTAAATATTTTGTTGTTTCTGTTTTTTGTTTTTTTCTAAAGTTGTATATATACAGTATACAAACTGTGTGTGCGTACTCTGTAGCAAGAACAATGTTTCACTTTAAGATTTTCAATCGAGCATAAAATCCTATAATGGTCTCAGAATAAGATTTGTAACACATTAACCTCTAATCTGCCTGCTTGACTCAACCCAACCCCTCACTGCAAGAATGCTCATGGTGCATTTCCAGACACAAGCTACTTGAACGAGCACCAGCTTTAGCGTAGTGTAAATTTGTGTTACTCAGCAAATCAAGCTCCCTGCTAGTCTGGTTTTTAATTCTGCTGTAGCGCTTCACTAAATTAACAACATGGCAGCAGCTACTTGAAATGGGGAGTGAAAGGCCTGCCATCATTCACAAAGGCGCCAGGGCATCAATTGATTTCTGTGTGTTTCAATATGTGTGCGTGTGTGTGTGTGTGCGCGCGCGTGCGTGAGCGCGCGTGTGTGTGTGTGTGTGTCTGTGTGTGTGGGGACCATAGCAGTTAAGGTTAGGGAACTGTAGACCTTTGAGATGTTTGCTTTAGTTTGAAATCTGTTTTGAAATACTTCCAGTTCAGCTTGAAATGGCATGTTTCCTCAAGTGTGCTTGGTGTCCAGTGCTTGTCAGACACAGGGAGCAAAAATCTGTCAGCCTAATGCGCTCACTGAACAGGGACATTATGTTTGAGCTCGACAGTTCTTGTGTGGTAGTGTCCTTTTGCTTTCAAAATTACTTTCCTCTCAAAGGCATTCACATGAAGACAGAGGCAGAATATGAAATTAATGGAAATGGGCTATGATTTACATTTATACAAATGTTCAGAAATAATAAACAAAACTAATTTGGGAAAACACTCAAATAACACACTACGTGATTGTGAACCTGAAAATTAGATTGCAGGATTGCCAGACTATAAAAATCAAATAAACAAAAGCAACTGCCAAAACAGTGTAACGTGATACCAAAGAAAGGAATATGGAAACCAGGTCCAATTTTAATGAATTTTATATACCAAACATGTATCTATATCACATTAAAAAGATAGTTGTATGGAAACTGATTAGTCTATGCTCTGCTAATGCTAATCTATGATACAGCATCCATTTATAGCATTGTACCAATGTATATGTAACCACACAGGTTATTAGACATCCCCTTTAGGATATAAAATATATAGGACTGACACTAAGAAATGGACAAGAGAACTGAATCCAAATAAATTCAAGAGATTTCAGCATTTGATTGGAACCATACACACATACACATGCGCACACGCACGCACACACACGCACACACACACACACACACACACACACACACACACACACACAACTACACACACACACTTTCCCCGCAGTGCTGATTGAAGTGCTGCGCGGAACATATTGAGACTCGGGCAGCTCTCACAACAGTGGCCAGCAGAAAACACAATAGTAAGTGGGCTCTGAGAACCGCCATTTTCTAATCGTTCCATAATGCTATTCTAAGGTACAGTTATATAGCTTCAATTATTATAATGTATCATAAGAGTTGACTGATTCTCCATAGTGTTCACAGTTTAGACATTGTTTATTCGTGACTGGAATTGTGAAGTGTTACATAATGTATCTTAAATAATGTAGATAGATGACTATTGTTGATAATTGTTTCACACATTTAACCCATACTGTAGGTACAATAGGCTACTACATTATGGCAAGCTCATGCCTCATAGAAGTACCATCATAAATCGTGATATTTAATCTATAATTTTGTGTCCAAACTATATCATTACACAGTCTCCATTGCATACTAAACCATTAACAACACCACTGTATACATTTCTCCACCTTGCTCAACCTTACATTGACTGTGTAGCAAGTTACAGACAAATGTTAAAAGTTTACAGTAAAACCATGCCCTGGAGTGCCTAACAATTAAAGATCATGAGGAAACCATCCATCTAGCCATGAATTATGGATGCGGCAAAAACAGCATGATTTGGCATAACCATCAGGGATCAGAGATATCTCCCTGGCTGACGCTGGGCCCCAATGCGGTTGTATTGTCTGCATTATTTGTAGTTACGCCCTTGACAGCCATGTTAGAGTTATTATTACTTTTTGATATTTATTTTGCAGGCAACGTACGTCACATATATTGTGTAAATCCGCAAACACATGCACCATTGAACTGTGCACTTCAGTGAATTATTTTTATTGTGTAAACCCCTGGCATATCTACGAATATAAGCTTAGCAGCTGTGTTTGAAAAGATGTACGACTTTTAAGACTTTATATGGATTAGCATAAATACACTTGACGGGTGCGATAATTATTCCGTCTGCTTCTGAAGTCCTCTAAATTGCAGTGTAATTTTTTAAATAGTGAGATAATTATTAGACGCGTGTCACTGGAGGCATTTAAATTAATGTTCTAAAGCATGTCAACGCAATGCAGTGGTTCTCAAACTGTGGGATGGGAGATCAGGCCCTCCAAACGCGCCCCCCGCCCCCAACCCCCCCCCCCCCCTTCCCGAGAGGTCACTGAATGTTACAAGCATTGAACTAGGGGTAAATGTGACTCAATGTGTGTGACAAACTCTGAATGTGTGAATTATGGTAAATGATTTACAACCAAACGTAGCAATCTCTTAGCTTTGTTTGTACCTTTACTTTGAATTGTTGAAGGCTGAAGTTTACAGCATTAACTACTTGAATATTATTCTATTGATGAGTCATGAGTAGGCAGAACAGGTATGCAGAAGTGTGTTGCTATGGTATTGCACATGAAAGTAGTCTTTATGTTTGAAGAAGGCCAAGGTGATGCAGGCAATGCGTATGCAGTTGTCATCCTCCCACAAAAATGAGTCACGTTTCTGTGCAGACTTTAAATCAAATCCATAGCATCAGTGAAACATAATATGATCAATGTCTAGCAAATGTTTGGAACATGATGGTTTATGGGATTAAACATGTGCAAGCATATTATTTGCTCAATAACAATATTCAGATTGGTGGTGTGACAGAGAGAGTGGTAAGTGTAGACAAAACACTTGCTTAGATATATTACGCATGTGCATATTATATATGACAATCGCCGGATGGATTGCTGTATTGTACTAGGTTGATGAATGCAAGTGCACTCCACCTAGAGAAACCCTTCTCATCAAGGAGGAATTTGCTGAGACCCTGTCTCGCCCCCACCAAAATGAACCTTCATGCTATTGTTGGTACAGTATGGTGGCATCCCAATAAACTTCTCAGCACTCAAAATAATTAACCAGCGCATAACTTGAACTAGCGCCAAAGTGTTACAGCCCAGCTTTAATGTAGTCCAGTCATTACTGTTTCACTGTTGGGCTCCATTCCAAAAGCACAATTAAAGTGATTTATTTTATAAGCACAAGTTGTCAAGATATCAATTTGTTCAATAAAAGCTTAAGAAACATATTGATGCATACTTCTTGATAATTCCTTCTCAAGACCCTCCCCAGCCATGTGTTTTAGTGTAACCACACACTCCTGTATATTTACCAACATGAGAATGGTATCAGTATGATACAATACTGTCAGAAAGGTCTGCAAGAACATTTAAACTACAAATCGACAAAAATACTTCTCTTATCAGTTACCATATGATGATGATTGGTCTGCGTACTGTGGTGTGGTGTCCTGAGCAGCAGAACCACCTGCCCACCACTAGAGGCAGTGTGGAAATGCAGATATGTCAGGAGCAGCTTCCTGCAGCACTGGTGGTGAAGCGCCAGGTTGAACTGATCAAGCGATCAAGGGAAGACATACTTTAAGAGAGCAGGCAGCTCAGCCCACAGAAGTATAGGAGCTTTGTGATTAGTTAAGTAGGTTCAACAGCTGGGGTCACACCACTACTTCAGTGAATGCCTCTCATGCTCATGCTGCCCCCACCCCAGGGACGTACATTCAGGATAGGTCACTGCATTACCTGCATATAAATGGATTTTGAAAGAAATCTAAATGTTATGTAGAAAGATGCGCCCCCAAGAGCTGACAAACTTTCTGAAAATATAACAGATGTGGGTTTCTTTGACTAAAATTATTACGTAAAGATACTACAGACCTAACGGAATATGGGATGGTTTGTCACTGAATAGGCCTTTTAAGCATTATGTGATGTTGTGGTATGTTGTAGCTGTTAAGGTCACACATCTATATGGCCTTAATTCTTTCTTATTGTTCTTATTAGAAGTTATGTTATTCAAATTACTGTAGTACTAACCAAGTCCTATGGCAGTTCAAGCACTATGCGTTAGCTCCTGGAATGTGCAGTATCATTTTTACATTTCCCTCACTTTCTCCAGAAAAAGGCTCCTGCTGTAATATGCTGAACAAGAATATTAAAGCAGTGTAATTTCCATTCAATTTCTTCATAATAATTCAAGAGTAGTGGTTGGATATTAAATGGAACAATAATATTAATATACTATGTGAACACTCTAAATCATTTCATGTTCATCAAAGCCTGAACCTAATTAAATGCTTCCAAAACAGGTAAACCTTCTTTTCCAGCCTGTATATTTTCAGTGGGTTTCTCCACTGACTACATGCATAATATGAGTAAAGTAAATATTTGCCACCAAACACTATACAATTCTGAGAATTATTTTACAAGAAACCCACAGCATTGTGTTTTAAAGTAAATCCCAAAAACACATTAGTGGACAAAATGTGCACATGCCCAGTTCAGTGTCAGTGTATAGGCTTAACCCTGTCCATTTACAATTTAATAGGATGGCCTCTTGGCAACACAAAGCATTCCACTGAATGTTTTGTCAAATGCTTATTATGTATTATGATTAATATGCATAACATGAAACCCATTTTCTCAGTATCATGTTGAAAAATATGCTTATCAGCTTGTTACACACAGTGAATGTAAATCAGACAACGTTTATCACGATGATGCATTTAAATGGCACAAATGGGTTTTGGCATACAATATTATCATTGCAAATAACTTACAAAACCCAATCACCTTTCTGACCTTCCATAAAGGGTAAAGATTTCCTATGAATTTTAAAGCGTCAATATGAAGTTCCCTGTTCAAAAGCTTAAAATGTTTTCTCTGTTCATTTTAACCTTTCTGACATTTACTAACTTCAGTCCATATCACTTTAAAATGCACTGAGTGACACATTCTGTTTTTGGCCCCAGTGCAAGTGTAGCAATATCAATTTAATTATATCCATCCACATTTTTTTGTGCATATTCCAGTTTATAAGAAGTAAACACGCTTTACTTAACTTGGAGGAGAAGTAGAAAATGTATATCGGCAACATATGCTGTTTGTTAACTTTGAAACACATTGTTTGGTTCAAACTCTTTTAATGTTTGTTAAGTTTCTTCTGAAAAAAGTGCATGAAGGCAGAGGAACACAATCTTTATTTTGATAGCGAATGCTACCGAATGTACCCTATCTGCCCAGCAAGAGAGTTTACCATAAATCCACCATAGTTTACCATAAGTTTACCATAAGTCAGCATTCAAAGACGGGACTCACAGTGCCTAATCCTGATGGGTTCATTTACTTTGTTGTTCAAGAAAATGTTTTCTTTTAATACCTGCTGCATATTGGCTTGATCCCCCCAGCAGTGATTGGCTCTGTGCACAATTTGATTGTATGCAGATGAGACAATGTAATGAAGTCATTATGAGTACACATGAATATCTGCAGGGTCTGGGCCTGCCGCTCCTCTGCTATTTTTTAATAACCTTCGTGAGATGAGCTGCAGAATATGCACTGAGCAATACTGAATTTCATACAGTAGTTGACTTTTGAGAAATATAAGCCAGTCAATCTAAAGTAAATTTGCACTGTTGGTCAAAATGATACATTTCTGAAAGGTAAATACTGTATTTTTACAAAGAATACACTCCTGTTTGCTTACAGGATATGTCAAATTAGTAAATTGATTCATGTCTGGCTGCTATACCTGCCTCTTAAGATAGCTTACTTTATGCTATTTGCCAAAATTAGTGGTGGGGATCCAAGATATCTTAGCGTTTTTCTTAGGCATTAGTAGTTTGGTTTCTGAAACAACTTCTCAAGCAACTTGTAGGCCAGTTGCCAACAAGTAGGTAAATCGATGATGAGTATAATATAGGCTAACATAATAATATATTGATATAGTATGCTCTCTCAAATGTACTGTAGCCTTAGCCTATTTGTTGCAATGTTATTCTGTTATCTGTAGCCTACTGCATGCACACAAACATGCACACACATGCACTGCACACAGGCACACACTACATCATTAAGTATTATTATTATTATTATGAAGTAATACTGTTTTTATTTTTATTATACTTATTTCTAGCAGTTCTATCATCAAGAAACCTCATCCTGCAGTGCTCATGAGGAAGAGGATCTACCACCCTGGCAGTCCAGCAGTAAAATCCCCACAGTATATCAACTGCACCTTCCTATAGTAAAAACATCACAGCAGGTATAGCTCTGTGGTTATATCACCAATGTGCACAGGCCAAACATCCTAAAGTGATGCTGAATGCTATGAAAAAGTGCCGAAAAGAGCTGCTCAGATATAGTATTAGGCCTAATAGGGCCTATATGGTAAATGGGTGCATTTATCCAAAGTGCTTTACAGTATTTTGCCTCACATTCACTGAGTCACACACACATTCATACAAAGATAGTGACTGCTGCCATGCAAGGTGCAACCAACCACTGGGAGCAGTTAGGGGTCAGGCATCTTGCTCAAGGACACTTACAGGTAGTTTAGCACTGGGGTTTGAACCCATGACCTTCTGGCTGGAAGTCCAACACCCAGACCACTAGACCATCCTGCCCCCAGCAGCCTATGTATAGGCTATATATAGCCTAGATATAGTATTAGGCCTAACCCTATACCTAATAAGGCCTAGATATAGCCTAGATATAGTATTAGGCCTAACCCTAGACCTAATAAGGCCTAGATATAGTATTAGGCCTAACCCTAGGCCTAATAGGCCCCCATTCTCCTATTTGCCTTGGGCCCCCAGATGCCCTAGGGCCCCCAGACGCCCTTTCATTGTCCCTGGGGCTATCTACAATATGGTGGCACTGTTCAGTTACTGTACGTCATAGGCTGTAATAACAAAACTATAAAATATGGTAAAACTAAACCGAATCCTATGATTGATTTAGTGCAGCATGGTGTTGTAATATGATGTGTCTCTTAAGAGACTAGAATATAAGTCTCAGTTATGTAGGCTATGTAGTTGTGTAGGCTTTTCTCTAAATACATCCCTACTGTGTCAACAATGTATAGCAGCTGTGAAAAACCTGAAGCAAGAAGGAATACAAAGGGCAGATATCAGCATAGCAACCACCCTATGCTACGTAACTACCACAGGCAAATGTTGTAAGTGCTTAAGCACAGTTAGCTCAGCTTATTGGTAAAAATAAAATATTACAAATTATAAATGTGTTCAATCTTTATGAAATTCACTGATCTATTTCAAGTAATATAAAACATGGCTGTATGCATGCATGAAGTATATTTTATTCCTTGTCTGTGACTTGCCCTTGACCTCAATGAAATATACAATTGAATGGCACATAATTCGTTCAGCTACAGTACATACTGTAGCCATAAAGTACCTTTAGAGTATACTGTATAGGGATAAATGTGTTTTTTTACCTTTGAGCAAGTACAAACTGGGTACATTAATCTTCAGATACTGTATCAAAGTGTACGCCGTTGCTCTTCTCTGACCCTATTCAAGCTGCAGATACAACTGAATCATTTTAATGGCTTCATTTAGAGCCTTAGAGACACTAGAATCACTGTGATTGCATCTCTTGGCATGTTTGACTAGTGAGTTCACTATGTCATGTCAGCTCTCTGATTGAAGAACTTTTTAGCAAGTCTATTAAACTGAAAAAAAAGGAAAAAAAAAAACAATATTACATTCCTAATGATGTAAAAGGCTTACAGTGAAGTCTTCACAAAAGATGGACATGGAGCAGTTCTCAGCTGTGTTGCCTCACCACACTGACTGTCTCTGGGGTCCATGGCTTTGCACCAGGCGCATAGGTGCTCAGAGCACTGAGCTCTTCTTCTTCATCTTCTTCACTAATTGTGGAAATGCGTTTTTCATGTCATTTGGCAAAAATGTTACTCTGAAAAAAATCTAAAAATAATGGTGATAAAAGAAGCCAGTCAGATGTGCGACATTATGGGATTGTAACCAATCATCTCTGAACAGTCCTGCCACTCCAAGAGCCCTTGAAAGAGAGCGTTGCAACACTCTGTGATTTTGCCTCCACATGATCAAGTGTACATTCATGTAGCTCTCAATAGTTCCAGACAATACCATGATGTCAACCTGCTTGAATGGGTCTTTAACAGGACAGCCACGGTGACTATATACAGCAATGTTCAGTAAACTGCATATTGTGCAATGATTATTGTTATATTTTATCATTTATATGTCTGCTATTATTATTACTTAAGGCCTACATTATTAATATTATATTACTTACTGTATATAGGCAGCAGTAGGCAGCAGTATCGTTAATCATAGGCTGCAATGCTATGCTACTATGCCATCTAGGTGTATTCATATTTATTCATATTGATAGTGCTGTCTTTAGCATTCCTGGCATTTACATTTCATGCTGCCCATACTGCACTACTGTTCACATTGTATGGTAGTGTACATTCATACATAATGTTCATTTAGTAAATTTTAGTTCATTGTTTGCCTAGGTTGGTTTTTGCTCACATCTTCAGTGAAAGATGTACACAAAAGGCTTATTATTTCCCTTAAATGTTGCTCACAAATATACAGTGCATTGCCAAGATAATCCATCTACCTGACAGGTGTTGCACATCAAGGTGATTAAACAGCATGATCATTGGTGTGGCTTGGGCTGGTCACAATAAAAGGTCACTCTAAAATGTGTTATCTTAAAACAATGCTGACATATTAATGCTATTTTCACAGATTTAGCTACAGATATGCATTTTTTAGAAGACGGCATAGATCCAGTCAGTGGCTGATGTGACCGCCATTTACATTTACAGTGCATAGCATCTCCTTTGCATATAGTCAGGTTGATTGAAAATGGGCCTCAGGATCTCGGTATCTCAAAGAATTGCCATCAGTAAAATGCACCTATGCTTGTTGTCTGTAGTTTATGTCTGCCCATACCATAACACCACCAATTTAATGTCAAAAAATATAAACAAAGCACAAAAAGTAATGACATTTAGTGGGGTAAGCTTGGGCGGGCTATTTCTGACCAACACAAACATGTTGGCTGACTTGTGACAAATGCTGGGTGAAGAATGGGATGCCATCCTACAGCAGTGTGAGACCAGGCTGGTGAGGCTGTGTTGTTCTTCCACACGCTACTGACGCTCCTGTTAGTTAAATGAATACATTGCTAGATTATTAATATGTCTTGTTTCTTCAGACTTCAATAATCCAATCCACCAAACAATGCTAAACAGAGTCAACAGCAAAGAAAAGCTTTTCGGCATTGTCAGAGAAAACCTGACAAATATTTAATGGGAGCAAACCACACACTCTCTGCTGCTCATCCCACAAATGCATGTTACTTACAAATGTGGCAATATTTAAAAGGAACATAAACAGGCTTTCCAAAGATGTTTTGCCAAGACATTTAAACAAAGAAATAAATTTCTTTACTTTTTGTGTCATGTTTAATTTTTTTAATTGAGATATACTGCATTATATTTGCATGTAAAACATCCAGGTTTGGGGAAAATATCTAGTGTACACCATCTTCTCCAAACCGGGACGTTTTGCAATATAAAATACCTAAGATCTAATCTTATACACATTCATTTAGACCATTTCAGTGCCAAAGAAAGGTCTTTACCCAACCTTATGAATTACCGATTGTCATTGTGACATGACTTTGGCTAAGCAGACTGAATACTGCATAATTGATGACATAGGCAGAAAGATACAACTAGATCATTCCTGATGCATGTAAGACCCATCTCAGCAATTACGATCTTTGTGTTTTTGGAAAGATGCCAATATACTATAGATGAATTGTATTACATACTGTACTTAAGAAAAAGTCTCATGGGGGTGGTGGGGGATTACCAACACTACTAATGCTTAATTCTACATGCAGAATGAAAATAAAGTGGTCATTCCCACAATTATCAGTTTTCCCCATGGCATTAAACTGCACAATGACAGGGTTATCTCTGGCCATAATAGGTGATAGAGGTTCAGTAAATTCTTGCATAAAATAATTTTATAGATGAGTGACACTGACCATTATAAAATATATAAATAGGCTGTGTGCAAATGTCACAGACCAGTGACTGGAACCGCTGCCCGAAAACTACAGTACCTCTCTGCCAATTCAGTAATTGTATATCTGTGCTGACTAAAGCCTGGTTGTAGAAGTAATTCAGTGTACAAGGTCAGTAGCTGAAGCCTTATTTTGCCTACCTGTATTTGACAGTAATATCATATTTCTTTCACACTATGAGAACCTTTCTATTTTTGCTTTGGCATTTATTTATTTTTGGCAATTATGACTTGCTATGTATTGTGTGTGTATGACGAACCGCACAGTAAACCTTCTATATCCTTCTGAATAGCTGGAAGGAAATGAAATACTTTGGTGGCTCTTGGTTGTGAAAAGCTCACATTCCTGGACACGTTCCTGCGGTGCTTGACAAGGGCTTATGCAATGCAAATGCTGTCAATATGTCAGAGTTAAAGGAAGTCAGTGATAGGAGGTTGAATATGCGTTTGTCCTTTTAATTGACTGTGTGCCAACACAGATGCAAAGCAATATGTGGACAGTTGCCAAAAAGGGGCTTGGTGTAAAGCTCCTGCCTTATGTGCATGTGGTTTGCAAGCTTACTTGCACTGTTGTGCAGTGCAGCTTAATGTCATCAATGATCACATACTGGCATGTTTACACATTAAAGGGAAATTCCTTGTTGTCCAGAGTTGTCTTACATGTATGTGTTGTTTTTTGTTTGAGTGCTCCAGGAAGTGGGTGTCACAGTATTCATTCAGGTGGGTTGGACAATAATAATAATAATAATAATAATAATAATAATAATAATAATAATAATAATCTTTATTTATATAGCACTTTTTATAAAGAATTGCAGTTCAAAGTGCTTTACAGAGAGGCAATACATGTACAGTTTTGCTTCCCATAAACAAATACAGAAAGAAGTACAGAGAAATAACATTAATAGAGTGAAATAGAAGTGTACCTTTGCTGAAATACAGAAGAATATTCTATATTATAGGCCTATTTTAGATACAAAAGATTTTATTTTCAAATAAATAATTTTGCATATTACTGTGGGCTTTCAACTAAGCATTGGTTTGGATTAAAGAGTCTGCTGTATCACCCACCTGTATGGTAAATGATGTCTGCTGCAGTAGGAATAGAAGCCCTAGTGGCAACTACTGTGCATGCGTGTGTGCATACAAGCACGCTGTATAGCATCTCTTCCTTCTAACATTTACAAAGAAAATCTGGTAATGTTCCTTTCAAAAGAACAAAATATGTTGCACCTTAAATGCAAATCTTAAAAGAAACGCCTTCTGAACTCTCCCCATTTATATAACCTGAATGTCTGAAGGAAATGCAGTAGAGGAGGCAGGTATTTTCCTAAACACTCTTCAACGATCATACACACTTCACCATTTGCCTGCTGTATTTTCACAGCTATGTGAGCAGGAGAACCATACAGACCACATTATGTAGGCGGATGTCCTTTTGTTGGAATGAACAGCATCTGCGTAGGCTGGTGGCTGGGCCCATCTCTCATGGATAGGGCACCAAAAGTCACAGGCTTCCAGGCTGCTCTCAGACAGGTGCAGGGTGGTGGGTGCCCACAGACAAACACACCAGCATTCATGAAAAACATCAATGCAAAGCTTGATGCAAGCTGCAGTGACTGTGCAGCAAATATACAGTATTAGCATTGACGTGCACGTCTATCACGATCCATGGCTGTACTCTTAAACATTGTTTAGTTATTAAGATCCAGGGTTTGTGTGGGAGCCTATGCA
Source organism: Amblyopsis rosae (assembly GCA_025399935.1). Classification (NCBI taxonomy): domain Eukaryota; kingdom Metazoa; phylum Chordata; class Actinopteri; order Percopsiformes; family Amblyopsidae; genus Amblyopsis; species Amblyopsis rosae. The sequence goes on along the minus strand of JAODTR010070124.1, from coordinate 21,926 downwards.
CTGTAAAACATGATATGTGTTTAATTTATCTTGGTTATGATAGCTAAATGCCTGGTATCCATGGAGTCATTGGAGTTGAATACATATCAGCTGAATATAAAAATAGAACTCAGCTCAACACAAATCATTTTTACAGTGTGGATGGAATACCTTACTTCTCTTGGCCATGTTCCCCAAAAATCCTAATCCATTGCATTTCCATTTCTGTAGCTATCATAGTTATACACTAAATAGCTATAAAACATACATTAAAAAAGTCCCTCAGGTAAAGATTGTATGTACTTATAACATAAAATTAAATAGAACTAAGAGTTCACAATGAATCAACCTTTGCCTTGGGTACCAATCTATAGTCATTGCATCAATTGAGTGTGTGTTTTTTATTATTAGCCACCTGTCCCAAGAACGCCAAAGTTGTGATGAGTTTCGCTTGATAGATGGTTATTTGCAAATAAAATCAATAAAACATTGCGGTGACTATTATTTTGAATACTAATATAACACATTTTGAAAATATACAGTTATTTGTTGCTTCTTTTATTTATATATTTTATAATGGTCAGTGTCACTCATCTATAAAATTATTTTATGCAAAAAAATATATATAAATAATATTTCGTTGTATTTTACAAATAATAGGTGCAACTGAAGTTGAAAACTGTACCCCCGTATCCTCCAATGACCTTCTAAATGTCTCAGTGTACTATGTTTCTTGAGACATTTCAAATAATGAATGACCATATCATTTGCACTACTAGATGAATAATTAACTAATTATTACCCATGTGATGCTCCTAGAGCCTACCAATTGGACTATGTGCAGACAGAAGAGAGTACTGTCGTCTGTTTGAACAACATGGCATTGACTCAGGTGAAACAATGGTTTCACAGTGTTAATGACACCAGGGTATTACACTTAAATACAGATGTCCATAATTGTAAATGCTCTCAGTTTTGTATAATAAATTACAATCTAGCATCTCCTTAGCATTCAGTATAGTTGCCACAATCATTTTAAACTACATCGACTGCAAAATCATCAATTGTCAAGCATCAAAATTGAGACTTTCACGGGAGAGTGTACTTTTAATTCTGAACACTCCTCTCACCCTATTTCCCTCTCGTATCTCTAGGCTATAATGGAAGGGGAACAAGTGAAAGGCAGAAGTGACCAATGCAGACACACCAGCACTTAGCCACTTTTAATTATGCATGCCTTGCATCCACCGCGCAGAACAATACCACCGTGTGTTGCGTACATCCATAACAGGTGCACAGTATTACACCCGAGATGTGTATGGTCAATGCTGCCGCAGCCAAACGTTGCCCATCTGGGAGTCTTAAAAGGTGGTTTATGGTTTAAAAGTCCCCCCCCCCCCCCCGCTACCCAAGCCATAAATAAATGCTAGGCATAAGGGTCGAGGCTGCATGTCAAAGCTGTTGGAAGGGAAAAAGAAGTGTGCCTCTGTTAAGAAGCATTGGGTGTAGGTGGTGTGTTTATCCCACAGGCCAGGCCAAGGGAACCACTGCAAGGACCGTTTGGAACTGTCTGAGTGTCGGTTGAGGTAGCCCACGCTCCGTTCTTTCCCTCTTGTGAGCAATAGAGAAGGGAGGGGGGGTAGTGCTCACTAAATTATAGAGCAAGTATGCAAGTAAGTATGTCACTAATTGTTTCTGGGTCTTTGGGTAATTATGAGGTAAGGCTGACACAGAGATGATGGCCACAGACGTGAGGCACACACAAGCAAGGCATGCGCACACAAGTGCAGAGGGTAATTCCTATACTGGGCTTGTATGCATGGGCTACATCTCACTAGCACACTGCCACCACAAAATCCTTTACTTTACGTGGACCTTTTTAGATTCATTTAGCAATTAAAGTATAGGGACAGAAACACAAGAATGATATGCTGATATATCTACTTCACAAACCGTTTATATATGCTCACACCTAATATTTTAATAAATGCAAATGGCACTCCTACGACAGAAGGGACTTGCAATGTGTTCGCGCAACCCAACACCGTTCACAACACTGCTAAATGTTTATGTAAATGGTTCGTCGTATCTTGTCCGACCTAAGTGAGGCTGTTCTGTTAGTGCAGCTAAGGTTAAACTGGCAACTGTAGATTTCCCATTATACCAACCCTAATTTGTGCATGTGGTCATTATTTAAAAACTGATTCACAAACTGATTAGGCTATTGATTTTTTTGAGTTCTGAGTGAAGATTGGGGATGGGAAGCTCTTTGACTGCTGTCTGTAGTGCTGTACAATTAAAGTTGACTTGACTAGAAACCTATGAAAATAATATAATCAGACCTCTGAGCCTGCCTTCAGATCTTACAGTAACAATTGATATACCTGTATATCTTGTATGAATAGTATTCACCTCCAATAAATAATTCAACCATATTTCATTACCTGCGGTTTTGATTAAGGATTTGAAATGTCTTGAGTTCTTCTCTAAAAACTTGATATCTCTTAACTGTGAGCCCTCAGAAAGACCACCATGTGAAAAGCAGGTGTGTTACACGTATACAGCGCACTCACCCCATATTCATGCAGACTTTAGATGATAATGTCAACCCCAGTGCTGCAATTGCACCACTTCATCTGGCTGAGCCGTTCACTGTAAAATATATATTTACATTTTTTAAATAAATACACTACTAAAATCCCTTTGTTAACTAGATTTACTGTTAGAACAAAGAACGTTGAGTCACAAACAATTAGCCACATTAGACATTTGCAACATTTCTGTCAGATACTTTTACAAAAGCAACCAACAACATATGCAACACTATCTTAACAATACTGTCTAAACCTGGCACTGCAACAGGTGAAATGAGCATGATTTACCATTGGCAGTCTGATGTGTATAGCTGCTGGGCTAATGTAATGGACGGCTGCAGGCACATTGATAGCACCGACAAAGTACCGGGAGGAGGAACACAGCCCCTGGGCAAGACTCCTGACATTAAAGGGACTTCAAACCTTCTAGGTTGCATATCAAGTTGATTACATTTAACAAGCCTCATTTAAATTTTTTGATCATAGTTTACATTTACAGTACATGCAGCTCATATAGGCTACTATATTTATGCACATGCTGCAACGACACAGGGCATAGCATGTTCCAATAGCCCATGCTGTTCCAACACATCCACTGGCTTCTCTCTGACAGAGAGGCCTCTGCAGTCTGGCTGCTGTACCCATGATTTGTACAGGTCATCGCCTAAACTACGTCATTACATAGGACATATGGCTGCGCTCTCCATAAATTAAACCTCAGATTGCATTTTACGCAAAACAGCAAATCCAATTTAGCCATGTGCAGCTTAAGTCTTATTTTTCCATTGTTTTAGCCTCTGTTTGAAAATAAGACTCCTATATATTCTCCTGCTTCTACTTTAACCCTGATAGTACCACATACATCGTGACACTAGCAGTGTGACTACACCCCCCGTGTTTCCTCTCTCTCACACACACACACACACACACACACACACGCATATACACACACGCCCCACATGGGTCCTTTTGGTCATTTTGGCAGGTTGTTCTTGATGTGGTGGGTGTCCCTGACATATTATTGTCACTTGTTGTACTGTGACAATAATAAAGATGTAAAAACATTTTTCACATCCCTACGCAGCATAAAAAAGAACGGGTGCCAAAAAGGCATCTTGGGAACATGTTTAACCCTATCAAATACTTATCGTGACTATATAGTTTATAAGCCACGTGACTATTGCCTACTGCTAAATATACTTTTATAAACAATTCAGTCGAGCGGATTTGAAACAAACCTGTCGGCATCTGTGTTGAAGTCGCATGTACAGTATATAGACCTGCGGTGACAAACAATCTTATAATGATATTTAAAACCTCGCCCTACAACTAGACCCGAGGATCAGCATGCTCCCTTGTCATTCTTGCGTTTCATTCTAGTCCTTGATTGTGTACAGATCCGGTGTAATAGAAAAACCTACTCTAGTGAAGCATAATGGAAACTCCTGCGCCCGTCTACGCTCAGAATACATAAAGGCGAGCAGCCAGAGAGAGAGAGAGAGAGAGAGAGAGAGCGAGAGAGAGAGAGCTTCCAAGAGATAGTTAGAGATTGAAAGAGAGAGAGAGATAGAGAGAGAGAGCTTTCAATCTGGGCTCAGCTTTGAAATAATCACTCACTGTTAAATGGATCTTTGTGCTTGACGCACTAAGCGGCAGGTCAGTTCATATCGTGAGGAGAAAAGTCTGGAATTTTCATCCTAAATATTTTAACTATTTTTTTAATGTGTCGACATCCATGGTGACATAGTGTGCCAGTCTTAAATCGGGAAGGTTGTTCTATATCCACGATCGCAAGCAGGTAAGGAACTGTAGCAGTGGAATGTGCGCTTTCTCGCGTTAAGTCGAGTTTGTTGCGAGCATGTTTAATGCTCCACAATAATTTGGCACAGAACAGTATAAAGAATATAAACCTAGTATAATTATAATAAGTCGCTATGTAAAACATTTTTTTTGTTTTTATATTGATGGTTCATTTACACGGAAATATCTAACAAATTACGTTTACGTAACATTTTTAAATATAAAATATTAACAATGCAGCTAAAAGTCCGGTCATTGTAGATCAAATTAAGTGTGGCTATGGCGCTAGAGCTCAGCTTTGGATATCCGGGACTCTAAATACAAGAGGTTGTAGCTACAAATTTACCACATTTTGACATTGGTTTCGAAATTGCATTCGAAATGTAACGTCACATTTGAGTTGAAATTGAACAAGTAGCCTATTCTGTCTAGTACTTCGAGAGTAAAACTCAAAGTTGTCAAATGCGAACCCCAACTTCAGAACCACGGACAGCGCTCATATTATTTGATAGGCTGCTGTTAGTTACACATTAATAAAACTTCACTTAACTAAAATTTATTTTATCTATGTTCATAATCCAGGTCAGTGTTCAAGCTCTGTAGGATATTTGATTTTGAGGTGGAAATAAACGCAATTAATGTACGTATAAGGGATGCTGTTACACTTGTGCATTTTGGTACGGATTGGTCCAGATACATTCATCCGATATATTCTTTATATAGGCTATAGGTGTAGCCAATTTCATGTATATTTGAAACAAGTACATGGTTACAGGATCTATATGTGTATTATTTATTCCTATAAAATAGCATAGGCAAATATAGGCTATCCAATCAAATGTATCCTACAGCTGTTATATTGAAGCTATCGCATCATTTGGTAACCAGCCTGTACACGAGAGCTACAGTATGCTATAACGTACAGTATGACCAGAATGGATTGCAGACCATACCTGTGACTGCAGCCTATGACATGGTCACAGAAACTCAGCCAAATAGCCTAAATGCAGTTCCTCTAATCGCAGGTTTAGGTAAATATGTATGTTTACAGTTTCAGTAACAACATGCCATGAGTAGTGCCACTTCATGCCTTGGCATGTCAGCATTTTACGATGCACATTATGTCATAGATTAAAACACAGTTCTCTCTTTGTGGGTTTTTTAATCTGATATATCACTGCTTGGTCCTTAACATTCCTAGTTTAATCAACATCTTACTTCACTCGCGTATTTTAATGTCTGTATAGATTAGCGAAATGCACGGGGCTATAGGACGTCGCGAGAGTTACGACTTGTTTCTAAAGCTTTCTCTCCCATTAGCTTTCACAGCTCCCTTTTCCTGTCGTCGTCTTTCTTATCTTGATTATGCAGCTGGATGATTGAGTCAGCTATTTTGTATGCAAGTTGCCTTAGCGTGTTTCTTTGTGGCGGGTGCGATCGTGCTGCGGATACTGAGAGAGAATTACATCTTCTCATGACGGTGACGAGTGGAAGAGAGGAAGCCGTCCTGTTCGATAAATCGCTCTTTGCTCTTTGAGAGAGAATGATGTCGCTGGGCAGAGCCACCCTGGAAAGGTGTCCAACCTTCCAAATTAGACATGTCACTCAGTTCACCTGATAGTGCTGCACCACTGGGATTTATGCATCTTACTTAAGAGCTTTTTTATGATAACTGCGTTCAGGATAACTGCGTTAAACTACCCACCTATTCTGAGGGTACTAACAGATTATATTGCCAACTCAAGTTACTTTGTAAGTCTTTAAAAGGGACAGAATAACGCAAACAACTGCCAATCAATGCTGTCATTATAAAGCAGACCAAAACCTAGGCTATACTTGTCAATAATATTTGCTGTCTGTATCAGTCAATCTTAGACATAGTCATTTAAAAGTAAACAGATGTCATATCACAATGACAGTGGTGAGGATGATTTTAAACAACATACTTTATTGCATCTTTGATGCCATAGTGGTGGCAGTGATGTCATTGGAGACCAACTGAAATAGAACAGACATAAATAGACAGATATTTTTGTCATGGTGTTACTTTCTCCCCCCTTTAAGACATATGTTGTCAAGCATGGCATACTGGGTGTTCACACTGTGGTGCTGTGGGTATAGCTAACAATGTGTAGAGCCTAATCAAAGGGCCCAGTCATCCTTTGTAGACACATGAGCTGAGAAGCATATGGTATGACAGCAGGCCATTTGTCTGAGTTGTTTCAACACTAGGACAAATAAAATATCTCTTTGCCATGTCATTTCCTTTTCATATTAAAAAGCACAGTAAACCTTTCTAAAGATAAGGATGGTTTTAACATTGTTATATACAGCCAATCTTCTATAATAGCTAATTAATAAATATTCTCCATTCTGACATTTAAAATATATCTATATTAATTAGTCTTAAAGCAACTGGCCATATACATACATTTATATGTTGGATGTGACAACTGTGTGATACAGTATAAAGCATTATTGAGTTAAATAAAATAAAAAAATATTGCATAAACATGAGGCATGTTCTGCGAATAGTGTCACTATTGTTAAACATAGAATATTATTGTAAAAGTATTATGTGATGCTTGTAGACAAATAAGCTCCTATATAATGTTTGCTTTCACCTGGAGCTGTAGGGTAGGGAGTCATCTGAGACGTGTCAAAATAAATTTACCAGCACAAAAAAAAACAAAAAAAAAACGCAATCCATCCTTGTGTACCAAAACCACCTGCTGTTTTATGAGAGCCAACCTTTAGTATGACACATATGGCTCAAACGTCTGTCTCTCCCTTCCCATCTTATTTGCTTATTTGCCTACAGGATTATTGAAGTGTGTGGTAAATTGGTCAAAGTTTACTTCAGGTAGTCTATTAGGTTGGATCATTGTTTTGGCTTAAGATAAATTCGAGAGATGGACACTTACGGAGAGAATATCCATAAACTACATTATGTATAGTATGTGGCTATCTGATTGTAGCAGGAAGAAATACCAGTACATTTGAGTTGATACAAATCCCCAGAGGCAACATGTGGGTGCAGTTAGCCTACACGCTAGCTTTTTCAGCACCCTTTAGCTGTTAGTGCCCACATATTTGAAAAAAGGAGTCGTGATAGGTGAAATGCAAGGCTATTAAATTGCATACAATTAATTTAGTAATTAATTTTAATGAATATTCACACTTAAACTGTGTTAAAGGTTCTCCTCCGGCCTATGTGTTTTCAGTGAATATTTCACTTCATTATTGTATTAATTGTTTTATTTAGTTTATTGGCTATAATGTAGTTATAGCATCTAGCAGCATTGAAAAATCAACAGCTTGAATATGAAAACAGTCTTAAAGCTGTTAGAGTAATATGTCACCATCCATGGATAAAAAAACACACATTTAAGTGAGCACTTGCACCTCCACCAATATAGCAGCACATATCAAATTATGAACACACACGCATGCATGCATAGCTACACATTCATTGACACATCCACACCCACACCCACACACACACACACACACACACACACACACAAATAGCATAACAGTGGAGAGACAGGACACCAATCACAATAATTGGCTCCTCGGGGAAATAAAAAGCCAAACACTTGGTCTGCAAAGTCCTGAAAAAGATGCATTGCAAACTGTTACATGTCAGTCACAAGAGAACCCCTTTATACAGTATGGGGCATACGTCTTATTACACAGTGTATGATATTGCTGTTGACTTTGTGTGAGTTCAATAAAGTTTAATTTGATTTCCATAGAATTTCTATTGCACTTGTGTCTGAAGAGAGGCAGTTGATTAGAACTCTGGTTGCTAATTTAGCATGATTAAACAATTTGATGTGTGAAACCCAATTACAACATTTAAACCAATAGCAAGTCTCAGAATTTACAGATGTTTATTTCATTAAAGACGTTTATTGCATTGGGTTTCCGGATGTTTCAATGCATTAAAAAAAATATATAGATAGTCTGCAGGTTTGTGTGTGGTATAAAGTAAACGCACCAAATATACACCGCTGTAGCTGGCCAATTCACTTACAGTAATACCATAACACCCTCTTTAGCTACTCACTGTTGATAGCAAGTATCATGTTAGTAGTTTTTTACTTCTATTGAAGGTGTGTAATGTCATGGTAAAACGCCCACAATGAACGTTTACTCACTTCTACCGTGCAGTAATTAATTAGAGGCAACTCAGCAGCCAACATCTGAAAGGCAATGCCTTTACCTTTACACAGTTGACGTGCCCAAAGGGGAGGTGGCTGGGGGGGACTTGCTTGATGTTTCTGCTCTTTAGATTGATCACATATTTCCGTCGGCTCACAATCGTCTTAAGTGACAGAGAAGACAAGCAGGGCAATCAAATAATTAGTGTAGATCTGCGCTTTACATTTGTCCCAAGGTCAACTCTGTCTTCTTACCGCATGTTTCTACACGCTGTCAGATATACGCCTGTCTTGCGGCTGATGTGACCTAACTGATTTCTTGCTGTAGTGCCAGGGGAAATGCACTGATAAGTGGCACATATATCAATGCCTATTTGTGATTGGCCGTTGATGGGCAATGTCAATCACAGAAAGTCAGCTGCAGTGGAAAAAATGTCTGGACCAATAAACAGCAGGGTGAACATCAGCCAGTCTGTCTGGGGAAAATTAACATTCACATCTGTGAATTCATATCATAGCACTGTGGGAATTCAGAAAGGGGAGTGTATGGGGGGTGGGGGTTAAACATTCATTTGTAAAGCAAATATTATTCTGTACACATGTCAGGTATAGACTAGCATGTAAGACAACTAACTGCCAATATGTGTGCATAGTTACAATAATGGGTACCCCATTACAGTAAACATATTTAACTTTAGTGATATGCTTTCAATTTATTGTGATCTATATTCCTCTGCATGAATGTCCACTTGGCAGAAAGCTCAAAGAAAAATAGGCTCTGATATCTGTCCAAGTACGCCTGCTGTTTGATCGAATGGAACCCAGACAGAAAATGATTTTGGTCATTTTTATCCCCAAAAGCCAAGCATCGAGCAACAAGTCAAAGCTGTCTTAATCAATAGGCGATTAATAAGTCAGCGGATATAGTTTGTCCCCGAATACCAGATCATAACCTAATGTTCAAATATTCTTCCTGTGATTGATGTTTGAGACGGTGCAGTTGTTGACCAGCGTATGATTCCTCTTGCCACATATTACAGATGCATTTCCACAGAGTCATATAATATCCTTTCATTATGAAGAGTAATGCACAAGTGTGCTTTCTGCCAATGAAACATTTCCTCCAATAACAGCTTCTTATTTCCACTGATATACTGTAACAGAGAGGCATTCGTTTTACAAAACAAAAAAGGTAAAGTTCTGTCCAACATCTGTTGTAACCCTATGTTGCTATATTTGTGCATTTGTGTCAACCCAATTAATATTCCACACTAACCAAACATAGCTTTAGGATATTAATGCATCTTTATCCACACTCACACTAATGCATGAGTTGTAAGAAATAGCATTCCAGTAAATATAGGGGACAGTTCCCCTCTATTTACTGGAATGTGTCAAACTAACTCCAGTCAAGATAAATCGAAGCGTGATCAGGGAAGCAACCGTTCACAGAGGTTTTATTGTCATGTAGCATAGTGGAGGTCGTTATGTTAGTTTACATATGCTGTCAGGCTTTTCTGGGGAAGAAGTGATTATTGGACCTTTTCTCTAGCTGTTTTTGCAAACATATCAATAAAATAAAATCCAACCAATCAATCAATCAATCAATCAATCAATCAATCAATCAATCAATCAAGTCAATCAATCAATCAATCAATGTCACACTCTGTTGTCAGGACAAGCTACCTACAGTACAAGGGCATTGAAACAATGAGCCAACATGCTAGCTGGCCACCTTTCATCAAAACATCAACATTATATTCTGCCTTGAAGACCACTGTGGGCGATGCCATTTTGCATTTTGTGTAATATATAAGATTATGTCAGAGAAGCACACTATCCATCGTTGCCTTGAAAGTATATGTTAATTTATGCTAGAGTATAACCAGTCAATACCTGACCTCTTTAGCCAGCTGCACACGGCAACATCTTGTAGACCCATTTCAAAATTATCCACCCAACTCTGTAAGTGTAGTAAATCAGAAATAGCATAAAGTAGGTCCACATTTTATTTTGCACAGATATACATTAATACATAAATGCATTGGAAGCCATCTCAGATTTTGCCTATTGGTTGTCTTCAAGAAACAACAGGGTTTCTTCTAGATATTTAATAGTTAAATGATACAATACAATACAATACAATACAATACAATACAATAGGCACAAAGCAGAGCTGTATACAAAGCTGTATTCAGATATTAAAATGACGTAACCTATTTATTACGTAACTAGTGAGACAGATTTTAATATGACGTATTTTAAGTGATTTATTGATAGTTTTTTTATTTGTGCCTTACTGTAATTATTTACAGTGCAAAAATGCAGTTATTGAACTGTTCAAAATAGAATAGCAGAAAGAGATTTAAACGGTAAAAAAGTTAAATTTAGCAACATCCTTCAAGATTAAAATGTGTCTCTAACTTCAATTTTGAGCCATGTAAATAACAGATTGTTAAGACACAGAATGACTCTTAGGCTACTGTATCTTGCTATAATTAAAGAAAAAGTATTTCAAATTATGTGATTAAGTGATGTTATATTCCCATGGATGAAAAAAGTTATTTTTATTTTTAATCAGTAACTCTCGTTATATGTACAGATTGTCAAGGAGAAAATAGAGTAAGGGCATTGTTACCATAGAAACTGCTTCCAAACTTGAAGCAAACTAGGATCTACTTATTAAAATGTGCTAGTATTCACACTGCTAGCAAGCCACAGTGTACTATAACACATGTATTGCACAGGCCCTCAGCATGCTTCACTTAATGGTTCATTGACATTGCCAAAATGCTATCATTTCACGTAAATAATTCAAAGAGGCCAATTTGAAAACATTAAACACTTTAAATGGACACATCCTTCATTTTAATATCTCTGCAAAAGTGATATGAATAAATAAATCATCACTACCTGTGGTATGAAACGTGCCAACGTTATCATTCACATCCACACCCAATCTCTGAAAGTAGAGCTATACATTAGCACTTGTACTTGCCTTTATAAAGGATCTCACCAAATCTCATGTGTTTAAATGATTTATAGGAAGTAAACAGCCAGCCATTCAAAGTGGCCTTTACTAGTAATATGATTGATTGCGGGGTGATAGCGCTAGGCAGCATAGGCTATCAAGGCAATAACTTAACTGAGTTTCTCCCACTGCAAGAAGCGTTTACATTCATAGTGTCTATGTGAAGTGATATGCTGTGCTGAGCGTGCAGTTATACCTGCACTAAAGCCCATACACCAAGATCCTCATCATATTCTAGACCTTTCTTAGCAGCGTAAACGTGCTTACAGCAGTATAGTCATAACCACATCAATATTTACCTGCACAAACAACGCATTGAGAATTAACGATACAAAAAAACCCATTGCCAACACATCTTTAGAATCAAATTTTTATTTCCCAGCAATTAAAAACAAACAAATATCTCAGTGGAGATTCTTTTTATTTTTTTTGTTGCAACGTATGCTTTTTAAAATTACTATTATCTGAGCCGACAGCTGACAAGAAAAGTGCTGCTTTTCCAGCTGTGGCGCATCAATCTCACGGTCCACCTGTTGTCTCTGCACCTGCATGCTCCCTGTTGCTCATTAAACAGCACTGGCTTTCAGGACAAATCAGCTCAGCCCGCTCATCACCCACTGTGAGACCAGAGCTCAGAGATATCGAGAGATGGAAGCAGAAAGGGATCATTGGTGCCAGATTGCCAGGCTTGTGATGTGTTATTCCTGAAATAAATATGAAGATTATGTTTAAATGCTTTGTGCCTATTAAGCTTTTCCACTTCTTTAGTATGACCACCTGGGTCTTTGTGTATACAGTAAGGGCATTACAAGATAAGGAAGATTGTCTGTTTAAAGTTTGATTGTGATAGTCAAGAGACGAAGGTTTGAAGAACTAGTTGCTTTCTTTTTGCACGACACTTAATCACAGCTACATTCTTGAAGGGCTTTGCAAGCTCATGAGTGACACCCCCTCATCATAACGTTCAATAGAGCGTCGCCATTTTGAGATGCGTATGCAGTCATGGGTAATAGAAATCGCAATTGCGCGTCCTTTATTGCAAACAGTGCTGCGTATCAAAGTGCATCATATTATGTGGCAACTCTCTTTGGTCTGTGTGGTTCGTTGAAATTAATTTCCTTCCATTTTTGTGGTTCTACATTCCAAACGCTTGGGAATTGGTGGGAATTGTCTGTCTCACAGCACATGTGTGCATTTCCTAATTCATGATTTCCTGTATCCCATTGTGCCGTTAAGCTGTAGGCTTTGTGTGTGTGTTTGTGTGTGTGTGTGTATGAGCGTGTGTGCGTGCGTGGGTGTGTGTACACGTGTGCGTTTCTGTGTGTTGTCATGATTTTCTAATAAGAAGTTAAACTATGTTGGGATGCAACTTCTATCTCTAGTTTATTGCTTGGTCGTTTTGTTCATATCTGTGTCCCGTGTCCATGGAGACGAATGTGATTATATTTACTCTTCGGACAACCTTGTGACATGCAGTGCAGCCTACAATGCAGTTTACAATAATATTCCAGTGAGTGAAAAAAGAAGGCTAGTTGAGCACACTTGACAGTCTCTCTCTGTGTGAAAGCAACTCGACAGATATGGCTGCCATAAAAGAAAAACACTTGGGTGTGTGTGTTTTCTCAAAGATAAAAACAAAACAGAGAAGCAGTCAATTGGGTCAACTGGTCGTCACCTAATATTTTTCTTGTACCTACAACGGTGTGCCTTGTGGGAGGCTGGAGGCTCTCCTGATGACAGGCCTGCAGGTGTGCTGAGTTCAACCAAACACAATCTGATAAAACACAAACACTGCTTCTCTGTGGGGAAACAGATGGGTATATTATGTTGGATATACTAACAGTAAGTGTGTTAACGTATTGTAGTTATTAAGTAAAGCAAGCTGCCACAATATAACAGGTTTCTAAAAACCTATGGTCTATGACCATATACAGTACATTCAGTAGTAGTGTGCATACTGTAGTAGTTCTATAAAGATGTTTACACATTATTTTTAGTAATGGTATTTATATGAGTAACCTTCAAATGTATTTCACATTATAAAAAAAATATATATATATATATTTAATTGAAGTATACTTATAAATTTACATTTTTAAACATGCCAATGCATTTAAAATATAATATATTGTGGCATACAGTATCTACACATTTGCCTTCCTAGAAAATAACAGGAACTATAAATATACAATTCAAAATGAGGAGTCTCACATTTCAGATGAAGAATGTGAAAATTTAGCTCAGTCAATCTGTACAGTTAAACGCATACCTTCAAGAGTTATCACAAAGAGAACATGTTTGTGAATGGATTTCTGGAAATGGAGTTAAAGCAATTCTAATGCAGTGTTTATTACATTAACCATGGCATAGCAAGGACAATAATTCACCCAGCAGTGTTTGATAGTGCTATGTTGCACTAAAGTGTAATCCCATTGAACTACACCTAGAGCCATGTTGAAGAGAGAGTCGCACCAACGGACTCATGGTTCATGGAGACGCATAACAGTTTCAGGAAGTGTTTGGTGTGCATATGAATCGATAAATATGGATTAACATTTACATTATCAATTTATAGGGTGTTTATAGTATCTGTGTCTAACTTTCGGGAACTTTGGAACCCTGTTTTGAGGTTCAATGATCCACCATTGTTGTGAAAAAAACAATCCTTTGGAGTGAAAGGAGTTGACGTGACTCTCTCTTCTACATGGCTCTGAATACACTTAATGAACATCACCCAGAAGCTATAATCAGTGGGTGAAGGTCTAGAAATGTTCAGGCCTGTTATTGGACCAATTTATGCTCAGTACTGTGTCCTGCAATGTCTAATCTGACTTCCACAGACCAGCATTCATCCATGGGGCTGCAGTCCTGTCTCTGTACTTTTAATTAAGGAAGTTAGATTCTTTTCACTTTTCATTATTCTTGTTGAGCTTCACTAGCTGGGTGTTGCGAGCTGAAAGTAATGCTACTGCAAGGAGATGTATGTAGGGCGTAACTACCCATAATGAAAACAATGCAACCGCATTGGGGCCCGGTGTCATCCAGGGGCCCGTGAACCTGGCCCTTTAATGTACAACTCTTCCTTCAACCGAGCTTCCAACTGGTCAAGCTCCAGATACCCACCATTACTGTTTAAATGCTAGCCGCCAGTATATATACAGTATATAGTGCTCAATATTCTTGATTTTGTTTGCATAAAGCACACATAGGTTATCTTACCTCATAGTAACATTAGTTATACATTGAGATTTAGTAACGATTATTAATGGTTGATTTGTTGTTAAAATGTGTGGAGTTGGCCAGTGGATTTCTGGGATATGGTGATGATATGACATGCGTACCGCATAGCAAAATAATTTTAGAGAATAGAATTTGAGTAGCCTGTTAAATTTCAAGAGAGCAGAAAATGCAGCAATGGATAATAAACATACAAACGGACATAAGACACAAATAATTTAAGAGGCAGCCAAAAATGAAAAGGTATCAAAAACAGGTAATTTGTACGTAGCCAAATTCTTTTGGCAAGCAATCCTCTTCAAGAATGTTGTGCATTAAAACTTTATGGAGCTCAATGGGACAGAGCAGTCAATCTGAACTTGTACAGTGTAAAGCAAGCCTGGAGTGTGCACTTATGAAGTAAGTTCAACATCATTGGCATCAGTAGGCTAGTGCAACGCATTTCACTGTTGTTTAAATTGGGTTACATTTAGAAACTGGGTTATTATTGTTAAGGGTTTCACCGCTCTGCATTGGGGCCCGTTGTTGCCTTGATACGCCATTGCTCTGTATACTGTATTTAAGTATAATTTCCCTCTTGGCATTGATTCAGAAGTCATATATAAATATTTAACTTTTTTAAAAATTTGATTTGAAATTTAAGATCTTATTGTTATTAATGTTGCATATCCAGTGTAAAAGGGTACCTCTCATAAGAATAAATTATTATGTTCACCAATTTCTATTCACATATGATTGCCAACATTTATCCCATGTTTTACACATTTCCATCCCCATTAACCATTAAATCCACTTGATGTCTACTGCAGCTGTATTAACACAAACTATGATAAGCGTAAACTCATTATATACTGTATTTGCTCTGCCTCCAAGGAGTCAACGCTGTGCATATTGAGGTAGCTAACCTGACCATTTCCACGAAATGTCCAGGATGTTACTCCAGTGTGGTATTCAAGAGAACATTCAAGAGAACGTGCAAATATGTGCAAGTCAGTATTGTTAGCCTAGGTGGTGTCCAATTCTGGTGTCCAATATCTTTTCTCTCATTTGGACCTCTTTGACCAATGGAGATAAATGGCTAACGTACACCGATACATCCTATTTTAAAGCTAAACTTAAACAGACATAAAGTATGCAAATAGTTTACTTAATAGGCAGTACTAATCTTTATTATCTCGTTCAGCCACAAGTATTGAAACAGACATTTACTTATGAGAACTGAAAGTTAATGTTTTTTTTCAATTTTATAACAGATTTTATGTGGTATTTAATTCGCTGGTGGCCATGATATAAGTACAATAAGATACAAAGTTACTTTTAAGTGAATAAATGCAGAACATTCCATAGATTTAGGTGCCACTTTCACTTAGCGGGGTTCCATGGTGCAATGACTGTGGCCAAGTGTTGTCTGTATTTATTAATATGGCTGTGCCCTCTGTCCAATGTGTTCTATGGGCTGCTGGCTGGGTTTCCTTTGTATTAGTCTTGGGGGGTTGGGAATATAACTTTCAAAATACCATCTGTTGTGGTTTGGAGGATTGCTCCAATGTCACAGACTCCATTTACTTGTTAGTGATTACTTTAATTTGTGACTATAAAAGGGTAGCATATAGCAAAGTGGTTAGTGGCTCCTGATTGGAAAAATCTGTGACCATATGATGGTGATTATTTAACAATCGCTACTACTATTACTATGTGAACTGACTTCAAATATTCTATATCTTCTCTACATCTCCATAATGAACGATAGGAAATCATTGGACCTATTTATTATATGACAGTGTAGAAGAAGAAATAGAAAGACTGCATAAAATGTGAATATGTTAAGATGTAACCCAATCCTTCAGTGTAAAACAAATGTTTAATGTGTATGTAGATTATACAATGTATATTATGCATACAGTATAATCTCAAATAAGCAAGTCAGAAAAGACAACCAGAATAACATATATTTTGTGTACATAAAAAAGTAAAATGTTTTATAAATTTAAGTCTAGGGTGGATATAAAATTAACTCGTACCAGAGTCATGGAAAGAGAGGGTCGTGCAAATGGAAGTTTGAAATCTTCAACGTCACATGGCCCATGGAAATGCAAAACAGTTCCAGGAAGTCGATACAGATACACTGTATAACTTAATTGTTTTGTAATTACTAGTCAATGAATGCATCGATTTATATCTACAATATAATTTATAGGGTACTTTGAGCATTTGCGGCTAACCTCCGGGAACTTGTTTTGAAGCTCCACGAGCTGCCGTTGTTGTGAAAAAGAAACGATCCATTGGCGTGAACGGACTACATGGCTCTGACTCATAGGAGGGACATTTTGGCTATGGGTACCAAAAAAGTACATACTGTATCTGTGGTTGCACCTGATTGGTTTACTGTGTGGTTTATACGCTTTTCTTTGTGCCTCATCTGAATTTCACAGATTCCCGTATTCGGGACACACTGTGAATGAAGTTTATACGCGTGGCGTATTGGTAGCAGTAGTGTTTTTGTTTCGACGCAACACTGAGAGACTGGAGGAATTACATAACAAGGCCTCTTACAAAACTGGAACGGTGCCAAGGGCTGCCTGGCAAGAGAGAGCAGCCAGACTAGGCTTCTCTTCTCTTTTTAATGTGCTCTGGCTACACACAGACCTTTGCATTCACAACATGCCGCTACCCTACAGTACGCATTGAGCCATTGGTGTAGATCACAGATAAACACAGGTGTGCTGTTTTATGAGAAACATATGCAGGTCCAATTACAGTAATGCCAGATACACGATTATGAACCCAGTGTTGATTTATTTATGATAATATTGTGTTTTAAAAAACATAAACAACGCTTAATCACAATGATATTACAGTTGACAGGGACAGACAACTGTATGAGGAAATGTGAGGAGTCTTGTCATGGTGAAGAACTCTTGACTGAGCAGCCCTGGCTAGACATTCTGCAGTCTGGCACTTGGACGCCTGAATCTGCCCTTCTGTTCTAGAGTATATAAAGAAGGAGATGAGGAGGTGGGTGCGAGTCACACCGCCACATGAGACAAGCAATAAAAAGGTGGATTCTGAGAATAGTGGAGTGTCAGGCATGGTCTTTGTCCAGAACATGAGTTAGCAAACATGTATGTGTACACAGAATTAGGCATGCTATTTCCCCTATACGTAAACAAGATATTCAATTGTGTTTATCCCTTATTGTTATTACTTTGTACGTAATCACTAGCTCCAATCTGGGCTGTATATCTTGGGGAAGGGGGGGATATAGAGGAGCAATTGGTTCGGCTATAGGTGAATGTTTACATCGGGCATGTGCATGTCTCACTGCCACTGCGGGCTGTAAGCTCTCCCATTGCACTGCTCTGAATTACCTGTCGCCATCGATTACAGGAAGTCAGTGTGGAAGGGATCTTGGATTTTCTCTGCCTCTGAATTAAGATAAGCCATCACCCGGGTGTTTGTTTTGCACACTGCTGACCCACCTGTTGAGTGTTGAGGTGCTTGTTCGCATTGCCATGGCGATATCATCCCACACAGACACACATTTGAACACCCACAGAAAACACACACACACACACACACACACACACACATGCAAGCAGGCGCTCATATGTGAGCACCACACACACACACACACACACACACACACAGGCCTACATCTGTCCACAATCTCATCTGCTCCACTTCTTCCCATCAGCTTCAGGGCTCGTCCTCTATCTGGTCTCTCACTTCTGCTTTCACTTCTTATACCTCTTCATTCATTCCTAGCCCATTCTTTGTACCCTCACTGTCTCTCTTAATCTATCACCCCATCCCCTCCTCTCTCTCTCTCTCTCTCTCTCTCTCTCTCTATACACTGTTGACAGGGAACATTTCCTTTGGGAATATATTCCTCATCCACTCTAGGATGAGAAAATATAGTGAATTCGATAAGGTAGACGGATAAATAAATAGTTAATTGTTGTATTGTAACAGTATACTATAACATATTTTAGTATCACATTGAAAGGTAAAAAAGAGTTTGAATTGCATACCCGTATTATATTCTACATGATGTGTAGACATTCCATGGCAAAAAAATATTTGGAAGATTTGTTCGGGTCGGTACCCGCTGACCCCTTTATGACAACCTGACATTGATTTGTTCTCTTAAATCCACATTCCTTGCCGTTATCAGCTGAACTCAAACACGGCCTAGTAATTGTGTCCTTGTCAAGACTTTCTGCTATTGTGCATACTGTTCCTATAATCCCCCTGGCAATCCCATCGACTCCATCACTGTTGTGGCCTCAACGCTTCTAGCTGAGCTTTCCTTGACAGCTGCTGTGAGATTCTAAATAACTGTCAAACTGGTCCAACAGATATGGGCTTATTAGCAACCGGGTGTGATGTGGTCAAAAACTTATTTGTATTGCCTTTTTCCCAGGTGAATTACTGTCCCTATGTGAATACAGGGAGATATGTGAGAGCTGCGAATAAGAGTCTTTTAATTGGATTCATTTGTCGACGATCATGGTACCCATTAGTGCCATTTGTGCACAATGGTGTAGGCTTATTCTTACATTGCCGCCCCATGTCCCCCTGAGAATTATCTTCTGTGAATTGATTTCTGCCACACACTGACTTCCAAAACTATCGCACGCCTATAAAAACCATTCTGTTTAACACTCATTGCTCATAGTGGCCTCACACCCACACACACTGGGCACCACTGGGTTTTATCTCTTGTTTTGCATGTACACGTTTGGGTCATGAGCAGGTTTAAAACATATGTCTCTATTCATATTTGCCTGAATCTCATTTCCATTGTTTATGCTGTTTAGTATGCACCGGGCGAATTTACCAGATAGCAGGACTTGAGGCCGACAATATTAGTCGACTGTCAACTTGCCTTGAGCAAGTTGATATCGCGTCACTTGGGGCACTATTAATCTCAATTTCTAACGTTCACGTTGAACAGACCTACACTGCCCTTAAACAGGCGCATGTCAAATAACACAGGCTACTAAATAGCATAGCCCTTGAGGGCTAATACATTATGTATTAGCCATCCATTGGGTAGCCACAATGTACAATAACAGACAAAGAATGGTTTGAACCCTAAATAACGAGTTCTTCTCTTGCACTGTTGGAGGCAGGATTACTCTATGCTACAGTATCTGTTCCCGACCTGAAAGGCCATGGTATCTCTATAAATGCCTGGCCTACCTCTGCATCTGCAGGCTGCCTAATTCCTACAGTACCTGCTCCTTATCCTAAAAAGTAGTAGTAGTAGTAGTAGCTAAGAGTGTTTGCACTCTTTTGATAAAAGTGTCTGCTAAATCAAGTGATTTTCAGAATTATTCTCCCAGTCAATGTTTATGGAACCTCTCCAGATTGGACACTGTTATACAGTGACAACAATCACATTGACAATTTAGGATCAGACTGGCCTAAGGAAGCTCACTCATAGTGACATTTACAGGGTAGGATAGCCTGGAGGTCTGAGAAGCTGTCTCTCAAACAAAGACTCCTGCGTTCTATGTTTACCTTATGCGGCTCATCTACCTGCTCCAGGGATACCGTCTATAGCTGGCCCTCCTTTCCAATAAAAGTCCCACATAGGGTAATAATATGTCCCACATAGGGATTAATAAAGTATATCTGGATTAGAAACATCACCTCTGGCCATTTCCAGATATACCACTATTGGACCACATTTTTGGACCATTCTTTGAGATGGCAAAATTTCTGCAAGATTAAAATTCCTTTTTTAGTAGCTAGCTCTGGAAGGGTTAATAACATTAGAGATTAAAATCTATTTCTGCAGATAGTCTAAAGTCTTCTAAGAAAACAATAAATTTTTCCGAATATTGTTTGCTTGCCGTTATATGTGAATTCTGCACTGTTAATATACTGTAGTGGATATGACATAGCAGACGGCAGGGTCTTCATGATAAATTCTTCAAAGCCACCTATTATGTTTTATGACTGTAAAAGTTTCACTAAAAAGTTGATATATTACTTTCTGTAAAGAAGTGAATCTTCATACCTTGAAATAGTATTTTAATCTATCTGATACCAACATTGTGCGCTTTTTACGTACAGTAACTTCCCTAAATTCCATGCATCTATTGTATAATAACAAACTATTGCACACATTACTATTTAAGTCATACTAATGCTTGTAAATTGCTTCAGTGAATGATAATTATAGAATTACAATAAATGGGATTATGTCAGGAATGAGAATAATTACAGCCTCAAATAGACAGAAACCCACAAGGAGATTTGATTCACTGTTGAAAGATTAATGGTATTGTAATTCCATCTTGTTAAAGGACATTTATATTTCTTCCAAATGTGAAAATCAAATCAGAGAATTCAGCAGTTCTGCCAATCTCCTTTGTCAAGGTTTCATATTATTATTATAACAATAGAAACATATTGACAAAATTCTCTGAAACGTGTCCTTAAATACTCTGTAATGTCAATGCTGTAAATTAATTTTACAGGGTAAATACTATAGGGTAGTATTTTGTGATGAGAGATTAATTGTTGCTTCCTAGGGATTCGCAGTGAATGCATTATGGTATTCCTGCAATGGTGAAAAAAAAGTATGTAACGCAATGATGAACAAACTGTATGTTTTTATCATGTAGGAAAGGATGGCTGATGTATTTATTCTACAGCATCTAATAGTTGTTAGGATATCAAAAAATTCCTTTCACAATTGAATCCCATTAATGTAGGCTATCAGGTAAAAGCAATATTGGCCAAAATAGAGTATAATCATTTTTTATTTCATCTACAGTAACGATAAAGTAACCGGTGTTGTGTATTCCTTCGCAGCCATCCAACTAAACAGAACGCTTCAGAGAGTAAACCATGCGAGATGAGATATGAAGTTCTCGTGGTGACAAATACAGATTATCCGGTCATTTTTACAGTTAGGCAGTAGTACTATGTTAAGTGCTGTATGGTTTTAGTAGTTTTGTCGCAATATCATGTCACGGTTCGCGGCCGCTCCGGCAGCAGACAACGCCGAGCCGCCGGTTCAGCGCCGGACAGCGCCGCTGCCGCCACGTCAGCCTCCTAAATACACCGCACGTGTGGCAGCCTCACCTCCGCTTCCGGGGCGGA